>LTAE01011086.1:0-15796 GCA_001647135.1 Pontederia paniculata
ATATATATATATACATATATATACATATATATAAAGTAAATTTAAAGATAAAATTTATATTTATTATTTATTTGTTTAAATTGTTTCCTGGAAATAAAAAAATGATAATTATTTTAGAAGAGTTCTGAGTTGGATAAATTAAAATATATTCACATATGAAACTAATAACAAACTTTCTCATAATAATTAATATTTTAACTTTCAATTATATTTTTTTCTCAAAAAATATATATTTTTTATTTTCATAATTATTCTTTTAGTTATGAAGCAACCACAAAACACCATGGAAACACTTGTATATTTGTTTTTCCTACTCTAGTGATGGGTTTATGCTTATAAACAGTTTCATAAGTACTAGTTCCTGTTGTTTATACTTTATACTACATCTGAATCCTCCGAGCAGTTCTGAACAATTTGCAGACTTTCAATTTATACTCTTTCGTATTTTACATTTAAGATCATTTTTTTATATCTAAAAGTCATATACTAAACATAAGAAAATAAATCACTATTTTTAAAATTTACTTTCTAAAATATTTTTTTTCTCATATCTTTTTGGAGCCTAATTGCAATTTGTAGAGATCTACAATTGAGTTATGAACTTGAAAAATGTTCTTAATGGAAAGAGCACATTCAAGTACAACATGAAATCATTCACATATGTGCCGAAACTATATATTTACGAATTAATAAATGTGTCCAAATATCAAAAAAATATTTTGGGCAGGTCAACGCAACCAGTAATTAGCAAATCCAAAGTCAAAGAAATTAAAATAACATTTATTATTAAAATATAATAATAAATAAAAAAGAGCAAAAAGTTAGTCAAATGCTGTTTGGGCTTCTCGTGGGCCAAGTCAAATAAGAAGCCCAAAAGCTCTCCGTCATCTCTTCTGCTCTCATCGTTTCCGAAGTCTGCAAACACAGCGGCCATTTCTTCCTCCTCCTCCTCCTCCGCCACCGCCCAAAAGCTCTCTTTGCTTCCTCCTCCTCCTCCTCTTTTGCTCTGTTTGGGCGTTCTTTGGAACCCTTGAACGAAGGGGCGGTCTTTCGGGTTGTGCGAAAGGGCGGGTTTTGACAGAGGATGGCGTCTCTCAGCATTGGTTGCCACCTCGTCTCTTTCGGGTCCTCTTCTCGCCTTTGCTCCTTTCTTTAGTTTTTCGAGCTCTTGCATAGTTCCTTTTGCCGTATGTGAAGTCGAAAACAGCGAATCTAATCAACTTCTTGGCCCAAGTTGCTTTCTTTTTGGTGTCTGCACTTGTTGATTTAGTGGTAATTTTCTTTTCTGCAGAAAAAAACCGACTGAGAAGTTTCTATCTCGCTCAGTTCTTCTTGTTTCCATCAAAAGTAGTGTTATTTTTTTTTCCTACTTGGTTTCTTAGTAGATGCTTGTTTTTTGTGAGATAAGAAAGTTGTAGGCATTTCTGAGCGGTTGGCAGAACCACTGTTAGTACTACATGCTTTTGTAAAGTGACACCTATTAGCGAGGAGATGGTAGAGAGTCGTTTGAGGTGAAGGCTATTAGATGCGCCAGGAGGGTAGAGCAAACAATCTGGAGTCCGATTAAAAGAGGGAGAGGGAGACCAAGACGAACACTTGACGTTCTAATAGAACGAAATCTATTAGCAAATAATATACCTAAAAATTTGGTTACTGATAGAGCGCAATGACGTCGTATGATCCATGTAGCCGACCCCACCTAGTGGGATAATGCTTTGTTGTTGCTGTTGTTGTTTATACCGTTCATAGCCATTGGTGCCTAAAGCTTGAAACTTGATGTGATATTGTCTCTCATAAATGTTTGGGAAACTGGGGGCAGTATTTTTTTTATTGTTACATGATATAATTGATAAATTCAGTCATTAGCATAATCAACTAACTTTCGTTTCCTGTATTGTCTGCTCGATGAGTATCTCATATTGCTTTTTCATGTCGCTTATTCAATTTCAACTGAAAGTTGAATGATCTTCAGTTTTTGTTTGTCATAAGTTGAATAAATTCACAATCCTGATGTAGATTTTCTCATAAGTTGCTGTGTGCTTTTGACTTAGTTTATCGCGCAATTGTACTGTATATCACAACTTTGTTTTTCACTACTTAGTTTGTAAGGATGCAAAACTTTTACAGGCCTCAGTCGAACTGTAGATGGATTCTACCCTCATCAAGAATTGCTCACTTTGGCCATGCAAGGCAGCCTAGATGGTGCATCTCAGCGGTCTCCAAGAAAAGTACAGGTCCTGATGTTGATGAAGTAAATGACAATGGAAGTGCCACTACTGCACCCAGAACCGTCCGACGTGCTCCAAGGCGTACCAGAAAGAAAGTTGATGCAGAGAGCACGGACGGAAGCTCTGCGGAGATAACTTCTGATGACGAAAAGGGAGAGGGCATTTTGGAGGCATCTTCTGGAAAATCTAAAACGACCAAAAGAAAAAGTCGGAAGAAAGGTAATATTATTCTTTCCGAGGTCTTTGTTTTTGAAAGTTTTGTACAAAATTAGCCTTGACACCAAAATATGTATTGGAACTTCAGCCAACAATTGAAACTAATGTTGAATTTGAGATCTGCAGCTACTGCTTCTTCAAACATTGGAGAAGAGACAACTGTGAAAAAAACTACCAGGAGAAGGACTAAAAAAGATATTGACATGAAAGATGAGAGGACAAACAATGGTCTTGGCAGTGTTGATGACCCAGAAAATGTAAACTATACATCCAGTGAAAAGAGAGGTCTACAAATCAAAGCAGATGAAGATATTAGTTACACATATGCATGGCCGCCACTTGTTTGTTGCTTTGGAGCGGCACATAATGCATTTGTACCTTCTGGCCAGCCAGCTAATAGATTGATAGATTATGAGATCCATGAGAAAATGGAAGACATGTTCTGGGTTCCAAATAAATTTGTAAGAGCTCCTGGAGGGCCAGCATCCAGTGTTGCAATAGCTCTTGCAGCAATTGGGGGTCGAGTTGAATTCATGGGAAAGCTTGGGGATGATGAATATGGACAAAACATGCTCTATTTTTTGAATATAAACAATGTACAAACACGATCTGTTAAGATCGATAATTCAAAGCCTACAGCAGTGTCTCAGATGAAGATTATTAAAAGAGGTGGCTTAAGAATGAATTGTGTCAAGCCTAGTGCTGAAGATAATTTTCTAAGCTCAGACATCAATATTGATGTTCTCAGGGAGGTACGAACACTTTCTGAAACACAGGTTCCCTGTTTTGTGCTTTTTGGTTTATCTTGTTGAACACATGTTATGGTTATGCATACGTTATATGGTAATGTTTAAGTGACATATTGGGCTCTGGGAGAAAACGTTAAAGGTTATTCAACTTCATCTTTTTTTATATTTGCACTCTCTTACATGATTACCTGAAGAATATTCAAGTGCCTAGGATTCACATCTTTGTTTAGATTGTACCTAGTGCATCATTGGTTGTTAGATGAGAGTATGCAAACAATCTGTTAAGTTACACTTGTTTGTGACTTGTGCGTCCCTCTCTCATAGTTGCATCTGTTTAATTGTGATAAATATGATAGTATTATTGTTGGGATATTTTGAAATATATGAATGTTTGATAGTCCAAAAGTTGTTTTAGATTGTCCCTGAAGTTCTTTTGGACTTTGGACGATTTGAGGGCCTAACTGGATTTTATACGTATTTTGCATGCTTTTGGATTTTGCACGGTTTTTAATTTCTTTGATACCCTTTCCTTATATGCATTTATTTTATAAATGCAAATTCATGTCACAAGGGCGACATGCTTTTACATTTGCTGATAAATGTCAGTTGAAGTTTTGCATTAACAGCAAGAACACAGCATGATAACTGGCTTTCTCAAAGTTTCATCTATTAGAGAACAATGATAGTAAGCTTACTTCTAGTAAAAACATAATTTCTCAGTATTTTAATCATTCAATATAAGAATTGAAGAGTGGAAATCAAATGATTATGCTCACTTCCTCGAAGTGTGTGTGCATATATGTTGATTTCGGATTACAACGTGGCTCGCTTAATTTTGTTACTCATTTTGGATAAGCTAAATGCTGGATGTTATATTGCTATTTTCAAATTGGTTCATGTGTGCAATGGAATTTTTTTGTTGGAGAATCTTTTTAAATTCTTCTCTGATATAAAATCTGAAAGCTATAAATTCAGTGCCCATAATTTTTTCTTTGTGGACGTTGAGGCGAGGTTATAATCATCAGCATTTCACCCATGAAATATAAATTGTGGGTTCTTGCAGGCAAAGATGTTCTATTTTAACTCCTTATCTTTGCTCAATGAGAATATGAGATCCACAACTCTGCAAGCAATAAAGATTTGCAAAGAATTTGGAGGTGCAATATTTTTCGATCTCAACCTTCCATTGCCATTATGGAATTCCAGTGAAGAGACAATGACACTCATTCAGGAAGCATGGCAATCTGCTGACATGGTTGAGGTCACCAAACAGGAACTTGAGTTTCTCTGCGGTATTAAACCTTCTGAGAAGTTTGATTCCAAAGATAATGATAAATCCAAATATATCCACCATAGTTCCGAAGTTGTGGCGAAAATATGGCACGAGAATCTCAAGGTCCTTTTCGTGACAAATGGGACTTCCAAGATACACTATTACACGGAAAAGGACAACGGATGTGTTCACGGGATGGAAGATCCACCTATTACACCCTTCACCGGCGACATGTCCGCATCAGGCAATGCAATTGTTGCAGGTACGTGTTTACTGCCGGATGTTGAGTCCGTTCGTTTCTGCAGCATCCATGAGTCACATGGAATTGTTTTAACTTCTGTAATGTGGAATACGTTTAGTATCATCTTTTCTTCAACAAGCTAAGCTTTGGTTCTTGCTGGTATCTTACAGCTTGATTTTGTTGGAAAAACACTGATGATGTTTTGGATGTGTCAAAATGCAGCTCTGATGAGAATGCTGACAGTGCAACCGGATTTGGTCACCGATAAAAATTACTTGGAACACATGATCAAGTATGCAATCAATTGCGGCGTCATCGACCAGTGGCTGCTCGCCAGAACTCATGGTTTCCCGCCTAAAGAAGGGATGGATGTATCGGAAGAAGGCCCGATAAAATCCATCTCGGAGAGAGAGTACCGCATGCTACAAGAAGCCCTTGGCTGATCAACTTTAAATTCTGAGCATTACACTTTCCTTTTCAAGAGTCCTTGATGACCACAATGCAGGATACTGATTCGGAGTCCAGGGGATAGTGACCAGCGAGTAGCACACTAACATCGCACATAGAAGAAGAGTTCTGTTTAATTCATTGTGAAAATTTGTCAGTGCAGAACCAAGCAAAAATCTTTAGCACAACTATTCATTTGTATATCGAACGCATCTTTTTTAGCTTATAATCGATGAGGTGTTGTGTTTCTAGTTTGGAAAAGGATTACTGAATAACTAATGATAAATTAGATATGTTATAGATCATCCTAAAAACTTAAGTCGATAGGAGAAAATTAATTTTTAATACGAGTAATGACGATATTTTACTCAATTAGTTGCTACCAATCATTTTAAAAGTTTAAGTTTAAGCCGATAGGAAGCGACATATCGTTATATTTATATTTTTAACACTCTTCGTGGACAAATAAATGAGGTTATTTTTTAGTGTTTAATAGGGTGAAACACCTTGTCCAGATCGAAACCACCAACTAATCCCAAAACTACTCTCTAAATTTTCTTAATCCCCTTTCTCTCTCCTCTGACTCCTCTCTCATACAGCTCCTCTCGTGTGTTTTCTACCCTTTGCCGTAGCAATCTCCATGGACAATTTGATCTATTCTCACCATTACTTCATCATATAAAGCGACAGAACGTCTAAGGGAATAGGATGATATACGTATTGTGAGTCTACGCTCAGGTCAGATGAAGAACTTCCTCATGGCATTGATGATTTCCCAGGTATCATTTCCTTTTCCTATTATTTTTCTTTCTTTTCATACAAACTTTGAAGTTTGGAGAGATTTATGACTTTTTTGGCCCCTCTTTTAGCTCTACTTGTACACTTTGCGGCATTAATATTGAAATTATTTATCCGAAAAATCACACGCTAAAACTTCAGCGAGTATACTAATCGCACAAGTAATAAAGTAATGAGAAGAATATCGAATCCACGAGGACCGATGAATTTTAAATTTCTGAAACTTTATTTTGAAATTCGATTAAAAGATTTTCAATGAATTAGAAAATAGAAAAGATAAGATGAGATAAGAAAAAGAAGAAAAAGAAAAGATAAAAATTGATTGATTGATAAATTAATTAGTATTATGATTCTATCCTCCACACGATCAGTTGGCTAAGATTACGACCACGTTTCCTTCGATTAAAATATTAAAAAAATAATTTGTGCAAAACGGAGTATGAAACAATGGCGAGAGGAGAAAATGGCATGTGTTGAGTAAACACGGTCTGTTTTGTCTCTCCTCCCTTGTTGGTTCAAGGAGGATGAGGAGGGGGCTGGCAGGCAGCGGGTGGATAGGAAGAGGGTTAGAGAAGAATAAGTGAGGAGGAGAAGCTCATCAAGTCAGCGAACGATGGGGAGATAGATGACGGTGAGGAGGTGAGAGAAGGCGAAAGAAAAAAAAATATGAAAAGAGAGGTGAAATTTAGGACATGAAAATTAGCGTTGGATAATTTTTTAACTAAATCATTGCTAATATTTAATTGTTTTTTTCAAAAAAAAAACTAGTCTTTAGTGACAAGTATTTGTCGCTAAAATCGTCACTATTGTGATCAATTAGCGACAACATGAAAAGCATCATTAACTCCATCGTTAAACCGTCACTAATCATATAAAATTAGTATATGAAATGTTATCGGTCATTAAATTATCATAGAGTTATCATTATTAACGATGATTATTTCTGACGCTAATTGGCTTTAATACTTGAAAATTCTTTTCTTCCAAGCCTAGACTTGAGGTCAATGGCTGCTTAGAGGAGCCAAAAAGGTGGCCGACACCATCAACGTAAAATTGAGACAGAAGAAAAGCAAAAGCTAACAAAGATAAAAGTGCCTTTAGCTGATCAGATTCCCAGACACTACTCTTGCACTCGATCTTCATTATTTGAAAGTAATAACACAATCGGGAATCATATGAAACAATCAATACTACTGAGATATTTGATGAAGATACTATTGGAATTAATGTTCAGTTTAATCACCAAGAAAAAAAGAAGAAGAAAGAAATGATGTTTAGTTTAGTCCGAATTCTGAAGCAGATAAGATTACAAAGCTGGAAAGTAAATTCTTGCAATTGAGTCTTCTCAAAAGAAGTGAAATTTATCGCAATTACAAACAAAGAAAGGTAAAGCATGATTTCTATGTAGTAGTCATGGGCTCTTGTTCTATAAAGAACGTGGGCTGGCACTTTTTTTTTCGATTATAAAGAGAGGCTCATAGCCTAATAGATGAAAATGAGAAAATACTGAAAATAAAATAAAAGAGTACATAAGTTCATTGGTGGAATTCGAAATCGAGACCTCTTGATACTCAAATCGAGGGGTGAACCACTACACCACAGCCCTTGTTCCCGGTGGCCCGGCACTCTGAAACGCTCAAAACATGATTTTGGTACCATTCCTCAGCTCCCGGTGATTCAGTTATTTTCACGTCCCGGAGTTTGGGAGGCAGACGCTCGTCAGGCGAGATCCGCAGACGTGGACATCTTTCGATCTTCAAATGCTGAAGAGAAGGGAGGCGGCAAAGTCCCTCTACGGATCTTAGCTCCCAGCATCCAGAGATGGACAAATTCTCAAGTTGATCGAGGTTTCGGTCATTGGGAAATATCAGAGTCTCACCCCAGTACCAATAAATATTCAGAAAGCGAAGCATCGAGAGGCAAGAATTGTTGAAGAGCAAATTGGAAATAGACGGGAGGCCGCCAAGTCTCTCTACGGTAAGTTGAGTGAGCGAAGGGAGAGACGGGAGGCTCCTTAGCTCAGGACAGTTCTGGATTATCAAATGCTGAAGAGAAGGGAGGCCGCCAAGTCTCTCTACGGACCTTAGCTCAAGACAGTCCCCGATGGACAACTTCTCAAGTTGATCGAGGTTTCGGTCATTTGGAAAAATCAAAGAGTCACCTAAAAATCTATTTATATTCAGAAAGCGAAGCATCGGGAGGCAAGAATAGTCTGAGAGCAAATTGGAACTAAATGCTCCAATCGAAAGAAAAGTGAGTGAAGGGAGAGACGGGAGGCTTCTCAGCTTTGGGCAACCAGAAATTGTGAGTGTATGGAGATGAGAAAGAGACGGGAAGCTCCTCAGCTTTGGGCAATCATCAATGACAAGCCATCCATACAGGGTTTCCAGCAATGGGAAAATGCGGCGGCTCTCAACGTCTTCAGTAGTAGCAGCAGCAGCAGGTGGATTCAAATAACAGGTGGATTCACTCTTCTTTTGGATCGGTTCAACATCAAAACTCTTCATTCCACTTATCCAAAGATTCTTAAGAGCCGGCAGCTCATGACCCAACCACGTAGGGAGTACCACGCCCGGATAACTATCAATCATCAACTCTCTGAGGTTGCGATGCGGTTGAAGAGAATCCAACACTTGTGCCGCCAGCCTCTCATCCACCTCTTCTTTCAGACTGTTTTTCCAGTCCAATTCCAATCTAGTAATTCCAGGCTTGTCCTTCAAATAAGCCTCCGGAGGACTGACGTCGGGCCATGCAACATTGCCAAGTCCACCTACTCTAATAGATCCTCTAAGGTCACGAAATCCCTTTAGATCCCTAATTTTGCACCATTTGCTATCATCTGATTCGCATTCACCATCTGGTTCAACTACCAGGGAGATACCTGACAATGTTTGAATGTTGGCTAGTTCTGAAAGCTCGCGAGGCAGATGGCCATGGTAATTCCCTTTGAGATGCCGCAAGCTAATTAGATCTCGAACGTCTCTAGACAACTTGTTTTCACACCCACAAAAAATCAATTTCAAGGTTTGAAGATAATGGAGGTTGTACACTGATGCATGGATCGACTTGCATTCCTCTTCAGGAGTTTGTAAAGAGAAAATATACAAATACCGCAAGTGTTTCATGCGGCCAATTGAATCTGACAAGGGTTTCCTTTTTTCATCCCAATAGAAACTAAGTTTTCCATAGAAACTAAGTGTTCTGAGGCATGTTAAATTAGGAAACATATCCATAATTGGCATTCCAACATCAAAAATTAAAAGTGTTCTTAAATGCTTTAATGCACTTAGAGGCTCCAATTTTATGGTCTCAAGCTCATCCTTGATATGCACAGATACATGTCGGATTGTTTTTGGGATCATATAGTGTGCTGTAAGATTCGTTATTGATAAATATTCATCCTTAGAAATAGATTGTGCTAAATCATGTATAAGATCATGTATGATGAACTCCTCACCAATTATACCGTTAGGATAATGTTGTAGAATCGACCTTTGCAAGAATTCGTTGAAGTATTCATTGCCAACATCTTCTTCCATCTTTTTTCCTTTGGGTTCAATGAACCCATTAGACATCCATTGTCGAACAATTTTTGATCTTTTAAGACGTGAACCTTTGGAAAACAAGCTCAAGTACATAAAACATTGTTTCAATTCTATGGGCAAATGATCGTAACTCAATCTTAAAACTGGAAAGATGTCATCTTTTTCGTTATCTAGTTTCCAAACTTTCCAATAGGTCAACCCATGCCTCTTCTTCATCTTCCACACTAAGGATACCCGCAAGCACCTTGATAGCCAAAGGTAATCCTCTATATTTCTCCACAATTTTTTTACCAATTTCCATGTAATTGTGATCCCGACTTCCAAAGGCAATCTTCTTAAACAACGACCAAGAATCATCAAATGATAAACATGTTAAGTTAATAATAGAAGTTGCCTTCATGATTCTAGCGACACGTTCGTTTCGAGTAGTTACCAAAATTTTACCTACTCCAACACCAATTAAGAGGTTCTTCAATGAACTCCAAAGCTCAAACTTTTGGTTCCAAACATCATCTAGCACTAGAAAGAATATTTTTCCCTCCAAGATCGCCTTGAGTTTACTGCAATGTTCATCTAAACTCATAAGAGTAATGTTGTCAGCTTCATTTTTATAACCCATATTCATTGTGAAAGCATTACAAATTTTTTTCATAAGACTTGCAACATCAAAATCTTCGGAAACATATACCCAACCTCTCAAGTTAAAATGTTGGCACACTCTTATATCATTATATGACATTTGTGCAACCGTGGTTTTGCCAAGGCCTCCCATACCAACAATACTAAGGATGGAAACAGAATCTCCACTGAATTCCTCCTCTTGCAGTAACCATTTGATAATCTCATTTTTTTCATCTTCCCTACCAAAAGTTTCAGAATGATCAAAATAGGAAGTTGTCTCTTTGGGTTTCCACTTTTTAATGTGTCGCCTCTTGCCATCTTTCTCTCGTAAGCTAATACGATCCCAATCATCAGTTATCTCTTCAAATCTCTTCCTGATGTCCTTAACTTTATCGGCCAACTCATTTGATATAGAAACCTCTGGGTGATAAGAGTTTAAGTCTAGCATTACCTTATCATGCTTNCCCAATCATCAGTTATCTCTTCAAATCTCTTCCTGATGTCCTTAACTTTATCGGCCAACTCATTTGATATAGAAACCTCTGGGTGATAAGAGTTTAAGTCTAGCATTACCTTATCATGCTTGTCACCCTTATGGGTGGCTATTGCCTGTCTTCGAGCTTCTACTTTCGCGTGTAGCACATCATACTCATACTCGTCCACTGCATCCTCGGCGTCGTATGCCACCTCCTTCAGCTCCCTAAGACGAAGTTGTTCGGATTTGTCACTTATGTCTTTCTCCTCTGCATCATCGAGTAGAGCATGGATCCTCTTCATGGTCCTTTCAAGCTTTTGCAGCTCCTGCTCAGCTGATGAGGGAAGCTCTGTTGACGACGAACTAGAAGCTTTTGGAGTCCAAGTGGACAACCTTTTTAGGACGGAAGTGAGAATTGCTCCGGCCATTTCTGGGTTTGATTGTAGATCTACTTTTGTTGAGGAGATGAGATGGATATTCTTATCTTGTTACTTTTCTTTGGCATAGTGACTACCTACAGGAACCCAAATTATGGCCACACACCAACCAGGGACGTGTTGGATAAGGAGCATGTGGTGGATTTAAACACAAAACTGTTGGAAGTTTTTAGAGAAAAGAATATATATAATCCTTTAGTAGGATATGATGAATTTGTTAAATTGAGTTAAAGTATGTCTCTGATCAATTCATTTGGTCCAAGATTGCCACCAAAATCATTAATAGTCATGATAAATTGTTAAATTTGCTTGGCATTTGTTTCTGTTTGTTGGCTGATTACACATTTTATTGTCACAATAAATCGTTAAATTTGATCGGAAGATATACAAAATTGTCAGGCATTTGTTTCTGTTTGTTGGCTGGTTACACTTTAATTTGTAGTTTCGATAAGAAACGTATTCCTTGAAAACTCAAATATTGTAATAATTGTCATCTATTTTCTATTGGATTGCACAGTTTTGGCAGGACTCAACGAAACTATAGAATGTGAACTGTATGTTTATAGCAAAGCCAACACTGAGTTCACTGTTTTGCAAGTCCTAGTTGGAGCACATATAACTTAAGGGATATTAGAGGGGCCAATTACTTTCTAGCAGGGCATCTTGTAGGCAATTTCACTCTCTTCTAGCATCTTGTAGGCATTAGCGCCCTGTTTAGCTACTGGAACCGGACCAAAGCCCAAATCCGAATCTAGTGAGTTCTGCCAAACGATAAGACGTTTGGCAGAATCTTATGTTGAATCTAAAGATCAAAACCTAGGATCACGTGACCCCAGGTTCTGGTCCAGCGGTTCCTGCTGCTGGGTTCTGCCATTTTTTTTTGTCCGCGCCTTTCTTTTTTTGCCGCATTTTTTTTATCTGACTGCATTTTTTTGCCGCTGCTTTTTTTTTGCTGCATTTGTTTTTGCCACGACTTTTTTTTTCTCGTTTGCTTTTGAAGTTTTTATTTATTTTTTAATTATATTTTCCTTTTTCATTTTTTCATTTCTTTTTCTTTTCCTTTTAATTTATATTTCATCTTTATTTTTTAATTTATTTTGTTTACTCTATCATTAGCTTATAATTTTTTATCCTTTAATTTATATTTTAAATGTTTAATTTGATTATTAATATTTAGTTTTAAATGTTAAAATTTTAATTTTATGCTAATTATTTTTAGTGTAAAATTAACAAATATTATTAAATATTATATTTTAATTTTATACTACTCAATAATATAATTCTAAAATTATTTTTTAATTTAACTTTAATAAAATATTTTATATATTATATAATATGTTATGTTTAATTAGCATTTGTTTGTAGTTTAAACTTATCAAAGTATTTTATATATTATATAAAAGATAAAATTTATATTATTTATAAGATTATTAGAAATAATTTTTATATTTCAAACTAATTTTAATATTTTTACTTATAATTAATTTATTTATCTAAATAATTAATTCTATTTTTTGGTTCTCATACGATTCATCCAAACACTCGTGGAACTTAATATTTTTGGTTCATACAAACACTATTAGAATTAATCTCTCAAATCAAACTATTCACTAGAATCCGGAGAATCTCATATTTCACTTGCCAAACAGGGTCTAAGAATTGGCATAGTACAATATAAACAAATGGGATTCTAGCGCATATGAATTGAAGGGGACTCTGCAAATCTGATATCTATCCTAAAAAACAAATCATATGTCCTTGGAAGAGATAACTTGAAATTTCTTGAGGTTGCGTTTGACAGCGGAACCAGAGCCAGAACCGACTCTGGTTCTGGCCAGGTTCCCCAAACGACATATGATAAAATTGGAACTAACTTCTGTAATGGATAGTTCAGTGAGTGAAGGGAGAGATGGGAGGCTCCTTAGCTCAGGAAAACCACCAATACTGAGTGTTTGGAGATGAGAAAGAGACGAGAACTGATAATTTATTAACTTCGATAAATCTTCAAGATGTTTACATCGTGCTTATATAGATAGAGTGGTTACATATTGTTGCACAAAAGTTGCCATAACATTTGGTGAGAGTGGAACGAGTCTGCAGTTCGATAAATCAGCAAGTGGATAACGTGCATGACTTGTTCCAATACGCCCCCTCAAGCGAGACACTGTCATGAACGTAGGCAAAGCTTGCCCCTGATGAACATGAATCTGGAGCCTGCGACAGGTTTTGTTAGAACATCCGCGAGCTGATCCTTGGTAGAGATGTGTCGGACTGTGAGACATCGATTTGCAACTTCGTCTCTGACAAAATGGTAGTCCACCTCTACATGCTTGGTGCGGGCGTGAAAGATGGGATTGGTTGTTAGGTAGGTTGCGCCGATATTGTCACACCAAAGGTTGGGTGGTGTTGTCACCGGACACGCCGGTTCTGCAAGGAGTGAGTGGAGCCATATGATTTCAGCGGTGGCGTCGGCGAGGGCCTTATACTCAGACTCAGTTGAGGACCGCGAAACAGTCCGTTGCTTTTTCGCAGACCACGAGATCAAGTTTTGGCCAAGAAATATGAGGTAGCCTCCGACGGATTTCCGATCAACCGAACAACCAGCCCAATCTGCATCACTAAAGGCATGGATTTGCATTGACGACTGCTGTGAGATATGAAGGCCGAGATCCTGTGTGGCTTTCAAGTATCGCAATAGACGCTTGATTGTTTGCCGGTGAGAGTTAATAATTATAAGCTCACGAAGACACGGAAAGTCACGGCGGTCTGCCCCCTGCCACTCCTCCAATCCATACATCAGTGCCATGACCATTACTTTCAACGATGGGAACAAGTGGCGGCTCCCAACGACTTCTGTACTAGTAGAAGCAGAAGCAGCAATAGTAGAAGCAGTTGGCGGATTCAAAGAACAGAGGCCATGACATTGTTCACTCTTCTTCTGGATCGGTTCAACATTAAAACTCTTCATTCTCTTCATTCCAAATTCTCAATCAACGCGAATCACATGAATGTTTTCTTTGATCTTCTTGCCAACTTAGTGAAAGAACAATAGAAGATGAAACCAACCAACACGCTGAACAAGTCTTTTGACATTTCTATGCCAAAACATTGTAGAATTGACATATTCAGGAACTCATTGCAAATGCCATTGCCAACATCCTCCTCCATCTTGTCTCCTATGGGTTGAATGAACCCATTTGACATTCATTGTTGAATCATAATTGATCTTTCAAGACATGAGCCTTTGGGAAATAAACACAAGTACATAAAATATTATCTCAATTCAACGGTCAACCGATCATAGCTAATTTTCAACATTGAAAAAATGTTGTCATCATTTTCTAATTTGTCTAACTCAAATAATTCACTTTCCGACACCTCATTCCGCACCTCTTCTTCATCTTCCTTTCGAAGGGTACCTGCAAGCACCTTAATAGCCAAAGACAATCCTTTGCACTTGTGGACGATCTCCTTACCAATTTCTAAGAAATCATGATCTCGACCTTCATATGCAATCTTCTTACATAACAACCAAGAATATCAAAAGATAAATGGCTTAAATAAATGTGACGAGTTGTTTGCATGATCTTAATGAAATGGTCGTCTCGACTAGTCACCAAAATTTTACCTACTCCAACACCAGCTAAGAGAGTCTTCAATGAATTCCAAAGATCAAACTTTATGTTCCAAACATCATCTAGCACCAAAAGGAACATTTTCCCCTTCAAGGCCACCTTGAGTTCTATATCAAGTTCATCTAAACTCATAAAGTTAACATTCTTATACATTATAACTCTTTTGCCAGGCTTATAGCATTAAAATCTCCGGATACATGCACCCATCCTTTCAAGTTAAGATATTGGCACACCCTTGTATCATTATATGACATTCGTGCGAGTGTGGTCTTGCCTAAGCCGTCCATGCCAAGAATACCAAAAGAAGGAAACTACATCACCTTCTTCCTCTTGCAACAACCATTTTATTATCTCATTTTTCTCATCCTCCCTCCCAAAAGTTGTGGCCCCATCAAAATAGAAAGCTGTCTCTAAAGGTTTCCACTTTTGAATGTGCCACTTGTCACCTTTCTCCAATAAGCATAAGCCCAAGCGATTCCAACTCTTAGTTCTTTTTTTTAAAGGTATAAACTCTTAGTTCTTGTGCCTATCTTCTCCTATATGTTGATGACTTAATTGTAACTGCCTCATCCTCCGTTGTCGTACATGACATTAATAACTTTCTCAGCAAGAATTTGCAGTTCGTGACCTCGGCATTCTGTGCTTGATGTTGAGGTGGTTCACCATCAAAAAGGCATAATCTTATCCCACAGACAATATGTGCACAACATCCTTACTCGAATGAACATGAATGATATTGATGCGAACAAAAATATACATGTTGCACGCATCTATTTCATGTCATTTTTAGGCATTTGGTATAGGTTTATTTATCATTTTACTACATTATTCATTATATTTTGTCTTTGGTGTGATATTCAGGGAAAAGAAGCCAAAACTACGCAGAATTCGGAGTACACAACAAATAGACGAGGTTTTCAGAAATCAATGCCCAACTCGGGCCGTTTTCGGTAAAACGGTCCGTGTTCGACTATGGAAATCAAGAGGCACAATTCTACTATCAACTCTGACCGTGTTCAACAACTCAGACCGTTTCGGCATGCCACGTCAGCTTGTTGCCGCGGCCATGTCCACGTCAACACGGATGATTCAGCCAATCAGAAGACGCCACGTGTCATCGATGACGTCAAC
>LTAE01011087.1:0-15796 GCA_001647135.1 Pontederia paniculata
AAACATGTCATTCACAAATGGGAATTCAGTTACAAGAGGGAGAAATTAATGGGGCTGCAGCTGAGCAGTTACATGATGGAGCACTAATTACATAACTGTTTCCTGCAGGATATTTCTCTACTCTATGCACACTTCCTAGATTCTAGTTATTTCCTTAATTGTTGTCAGTTAGTGTTAGTAGGATGATTATTATAAATATCATCCTTGTCTCTGTTTCAGGATATAGATGATAATTTGCTATATGATGGGAGAATAGTCCACTCCATACGGACTGCTTGTTGTAGTAACTGTGTTTTCTCTAATACATTTTGTGTTCAGTGTTCTTTTGTCATCACATAATTCTGTATTGGGCAGTAGATATTATCAGATGGTTACCTTGAGTGACCATCCATATTATTGCCTTATGTTAAAGTTTACCTATTACATTCAAAATATAACAATTTAGATGTTCACCCAATCGCCCACCAAGCCATTTGCTGAAATTACAATGTTTTCAATATAACATCTCTCTCCCCTAAATAAGCATCCATTTCGTTGGGCTCAGGTTGACCAAAAAAATGCAAAAGGAATAGATTCTCTGACATTATTTGTTGTAATGTGGTTAACAAATGAGATATTCATTTTTTTTCTTTTACACCCATGCAAAAATATAGTGAATGTTTCATAGATTATTCAGAACATATACCAAAACAAGTACAAGACATTAGCTAAACTTCACAGTTATTAGCTAAACCCTAAACTTCCCAGTAATTAAAAGCTCTTTGTTAGCTATTAACAATGAAATCAACAACTAGAAAAACGCTATAGAATTACCTGTCTGACACCATTGTCGACTGAACTGCTAGCATGTTGGGGACTCTCTCCAAAGTTTGAGGAACTTGTGGTTGCTAAAAGAATATTCCATTAATTGACAAAACTAATTAGTAAGTGGCTAAAAAACCATTATAAAATTCTTCTAAAATTGCACATACTCTTGCATACCGTTGTAGCTATCGCATGATATGTGTGCGCTGGTACCTGTGAGAATTTTATCGTTCCTGTCATTATTTCCAAATGCCACATCTTTTATTGAGAAGCACTGGGATTCACCATCCTTCACTGACTTCACAGTTGGTGGGAATTCCATTTCTCGGTCATTGAAATCTATCTCACAGTGCACTTGAGCACCAGATCTAATTATTCCATAACTCTCTGCATTGACATCATGATCGCTACTTTCTGACTCATTGTCTGACTCTAAACATATTAAACCAGAAATTCCTGCCAACAGAAAAAAAATATGGGCTTGCAAACATAGCATTAATCCATAGTAAGAAGAGGATATAACTGAAGACAAAGCAGTAGAAAAGGCATATAAAGACATAGTGTGGTAGCCAGACTGACAAGTGGCAACAGATATACAAATAATTACTGCATAAATCTAACCATAAAAGCATAATCATCCATATGCAGCGAAAATTTAGAAGAGAAGAGAATCCCACAACTGATGCAAGCCAAAATTGGATTTAGAAACTGATTGACCTACTGTTTTTTACTGGTCACATTTCATTGTTCTTCTACATCAGAAAGCAAGATATTTAACTTTTGACGATTGGTTACTTCTTCTTCAATTTGTATGCATCACTATCCAAACACATAAGTTAGTATCCTCTCCGCGACTATGTTCAGGTTGCTCAGAAAATCCAAATCTAAAGACTGGGACTAAAACACACTTAAGAAAAGCAACAAACAAGAAGCATTTTCTTTCATACTCGACAGTTCCAGCACGCCCCAGTTTTTCAAAACCTATCTCCAGTTCTCCATTTTCTGTTGACCCATGATTCTGCATTGTCTAAAATGAATTTAATAATGCAAGTTCTTGCGGACTCTTTAATACCATTTCATAACATTGAGCAAGGATCTAATGAGTTCGAAAGAAAAAAGTATTTTTTTTCACATACATTTTATCAATATACTACTGCCATTTGCGAATCAGCAACGGGTACAAACATCAAGAAGAAGAAGAAGCTGGAAGCCTTCTGTCGCACTTACCAGAAAACTTATTCGATGAAGACCGGATGCCACGGGCGAAGCTGCACTTGACAATGGAAACATCAGAGTCGAAGCAGGCGACACCACGACTGCCGGCAGCGGAAGGCGACAGAGGCGTCTCGGCAACCAAGGAGGGCGTGCGCGCCAGGGTGGGCTTATGCGGAGTCGGGTCGTCTTCGATCACCATAACGTCCGGAGCCGCCGCCGCGGAACCCCCACCTCCGTCTGCTGAGCCCAACTGGGCATTCAACTGCAGACGCTTCTTGAGGGGAGGCGGAGAGGGGGAGGAGAAGCCCGAGCATGCGTCGCCGTCCTCGTCGTCGTCTGAGGAGGAAGGGATAACAACGGCGAAGGGCGGAGATGACGCCGGCCGGCGATCCATGATCGAGACCGGAACGGAGGAGAGTCGCGAGAAAGGCGTCGGTTTTGGGTTAATTTGGGGTTTTTTTTTTTGTTTTCGATCAACAAGTTTTTGGCGGTCGGAAGGAGACGGTCATTTGATACACACGTGACCGATGGATTTGTATTGTAACTGGTCCAAGTCCAACTGCCCAATGGGCTTATTTCCACCAAACATTTTTTTTTCCTTTCTCCTTTTTCTCGTTCTTTTTTTTTTCTTTTTTTATTTAGGTAATAAATGAGATCATAATCAATCATGCTCTTATACGTCTTCCCATAATATTATTGTTTAAATCAGTTAGAAAATAAAACGAGAAATTTTGATAAGTATCCTCCCGTTATACCTTTTTATCTCAACTGGATCTTCCTAATAGAGATTATAATCTTTTACCTCAACTCAATCTCCCTAATTCAACTTTTATTTCTTTTACAACTTGTAACTGTGGCAATCTACCGAATAAAATGGTTAAGAGTGATAGAGGATTAAGTTTGATTAAATTTGAGAAAAAAATTGACCGAATCAACATAGAAAAAGAAATTGAGAAGTATAATAATTGATTAAGATAAATGATTATTGATAAAAGAAATTGAAATAATTACTAAAACAAATGTAACACCCGACTCCTAAACAGAAAATAAAAAGAAAGAAAAAGGGCGACACATATCGCATCTGAATACAACACAAGCGATGTTGCACCCACATCATGGTAAACCAAATAAACAAAGAAAACAGAACTTGGACCGTGTTGTGTTTGCGTGACAAGTTAATTGAATTAGGATTTTGAATTTGATCTTGTTTTAAACTATCTAAAAATCCTAGACACCTATATATAAATCGCAAGCCATGAGTTATCTTCTCCTTAGGTCATTATTTGCTCCCCTAGTCATCACGAAACCACTTCTCTCTCTCTCTCTCTCTCCTCTTGAGGATTAGAGGTAAGATTTGTTCGTCTTTCCTTCTCAAGGTTGGTTTTCTATTATTTTATGTTGAGGGGAGGATTGCATTAGGAGAAGAGAATAAGTACCAAGAGCAACTCGAGAAAGAGGTAGAAGACATATCGCGAAGAAGGAGCAAGGAGAATGAATAAAGACAAGAAAGAAGAAGATAAATAATCAAAATATGTAATTAGGAGGATCAATTTTAGAAAATTTCATATATGTATAATGACATAAAGGAGTGATATGAATAGAATTGATAATTAATATCATCTTTGTCATAAGTATATGATTAATTTGTAAAATAAGTAATTAATTATATGTCATACTTGATCATCATGATGGAGAAGGAACTACAATCAACAAGAGTATGAGAAGCCCGAACATGGACCACATCCTACCCAAAACAGTTTACGTTCATCGTACTACTATGACGCAACTAGAAGATGGACCACATCATTCTCAATGTGAGGCATGTTCGGACAACAATCAGAGTGAGAAAATGGACGTATTGCACCTTGACGCGAACTATGTCCCATGAATCGAAGATGACGCTAATACAAAACTCTACCTTGAAAATGGGCCATAATACTCTAACGTGGACCGTGTCATCTTGATGCAGACCGTATTTCCTTGATCATCCCAATATGAACATGCATTGAAGAAACCCTAACATGGACTTTATTGTCTTTGACACAAATCATGTTAACTGCATCATACGAATTCAAAGCTTGTTTGATTGGACACGGGTTGAAACCAGATTGCGTTTTATCAAACATAGATCATGTGAGAATAGCCTCCAACACAACATGCAAAATTGATCGTGTCGTCATCCGGCGCAGGTCATGTTCTATTTGATTATCCATAATTGGATGATTGGACCTTATTGTGTGGATGTGTTTGACATTATAGATGACCTAGAAGTGAGTTATATGCTCAAATGATAATAGGGAGTAAAACTAATAACGATTGTGATTGAATTTATGTATGAAGAGGAGGATCTCGATGGACTGAGGGATTTATCCTTGTTATACCCTAGAAATGGGATAACTTAGTTCCTTTGGGACTACTATGTTCCTTCGTGGACAACAGATGATTGTAATGATTGACAACTTATGACAAAAAAAAGAGAAGTGAACAAAGTGATCCTAAGTAAGTATTTATTAGGTTTGAGCATACTATGAATAATGTGCATCATGATATTATGATGCAATTGTTTCTCTTGTTACAGATGGATCAATGACATAGGAAGAACGAACTGGGATTGAGCATATTGATTACTAAAGCTATTGTGCATCATGGCATGATGATGCAAATGATATTCTTGCCATTTATAAACTCAGTGTTATTGAAAGGGAAGATGCTAAAAAAAGAGAGTAAATGAAAACAAAGCCAATGTTTATGATACTGGGTTATCGATATAACATGTTCTTTTTTGTCATTTTATATATGATTTATCTTATTGATTATTGCCTTTAGTCTACATCGTTCATGAGAGAATTATCTCCCTTACATTTTGATCCGACAAGTAATCAAGAATCTGATTAGCTATCAATGGCACGTGCAGTGTTGATGTTTGTGATGTGATGACTTGCAATTGATATGAGTCTAGATTGTGTTGGATTAGTTTTGCAATAAAATTATATCAAACTTTTATTAATGTGTCTTTGTTTTATTAGATAATGTAATAGAATATTTTATTTGACTAGAGTTATGAATGTAGTTATAGCTTAAGTATTGACTTCCGCAATGATCTTTTCATTATTTAAGTATTAGTAAAAAATTTAGTCAAAAATGTAAGTTAGTAGTATCATCAAAAGCACATTTTGCCAATTGGTGGGGTATGCTTCTGGGACATTGTAATAAATACTTAAATATTTTTTTTAATATTATATTTTTTATCATTTTATTTTGTTTAACTTGTTATCCAACTACAAATTGATCAAATTTTGATTCAATTCAAAGTAACGAGCTATAAGTCGAGTTGATTAGGTTCGACTGAATATGTGCCCACCCTAAAATTGATGATATGTCAGTTCTTTTCTCGATCCTCCATATAATAATTAAATAAAAATAATAATGAAAATGATATCGTAATATTATGTTATTTATTTTTTCAGTTGTAAGATGTTAAATTTTTAGTAGACACAATATTTTTTCTCTTTCAAAATTTTTATATTTATCGTATGATTAAGAAAATATGTAATATGAATACACATTTTAAATAACAATAAAAATTATAAAGAAAAAAAAATAAAATACACGTCTCTTGTGTCCAAATGGAATGGCTCAACTTTTTCTTTCTATTTACCACACGTTTTTTTTTTTGTGAACAAATGAGGGTCGGCTATTTGCATCTTACCTATGACAGTCACAAAGCCCAATAAAAAGCCCAAGTCAGAGCCCAACCCATCACCATCGATTACATACATCCACCGGCACTCATCGCACGAGTCCTCTCGCTCGCTCGCTCGCTCGCTTCCTCTGCGGATTACATTTCCATTTACGCGCACAGCGGAAAGAATAAGAGCGGCGGCGCTGCTGCTTCGCCTCCTTCCTTCTTCCTCTTGGCGTCCCCTTCCATGGCGCTCTTGCCGTCCTTGTGCGGCCTCTCTTCCGCCGCCGCCGCCATAGCGTTCCCCTGCTGTCCCTCCACGCCCATGCTCGCGCCGCCGCCGCCGCGAGCGACGATTCGGAGGTTAGGCGGTGGTCTGGGTTTCGTCTCGTCTCGACCGACGGCGCTTCTCGATTGGAGGACTGTTGGATGCCGGAGGAGGCTCGCCGGCATCGTTCGCATGGCCCCCGAGGAGGAGAAGATGACCCGCCGCTCCCCTCTCGATTTCCCCATCGTACACTCTCGTTTTTCCTTTCTTATCTTGCAATATTTTTTGTTTTGCAAACACAGGCATGAACTTTATACTACGACTATTTATTCATGATTGAATAGGCTCTAATTATGCTTAAAGTTGCTTCTTTTCTTTAATTTAGTTGTAAGCTAACTGGCCAGTGATTATTTTTCAAAAATTTGGATCTTTTAATTATTGGTACAAGATGTATCAGAGATTTTTGGGTAAGGATTTTGATAGCATCACCTGCTTCATTGTACTTTACATCTTTACATTGCCTTATTACATATCAGCATATGGATATATTCTGATAAAGAGTTTCTTATTGTTGGCTGAAATCAGCTTCATTATGTGCCAACTTTGTGTCCTTATGAATCTTATCTGACATGATTTGAACCACACGTCACCTGCTTTACAAGATTTGTTTTGCGACTTGTTCTGTACGGTTCAGCCAACAGTTCGGTTATAGGATTCACATGTTTGTTAATCTGAAAGCGTCATGGTTTCCAAACAAGTCCATATTCAGTATTGAGATCTCCAGCAGGTTGACATGCATATAAGTTTGTTTTAACCAGCACGCAAGGATGTGGTGCACGACTGTATATGTGGTGAAATGCTTGAGGAGTACCCCCAGGGAGATATGAAGTTACTTGGGTCAACAA
Source organism: Pontederia paniculata (assembly GCA_001647135.1). NCBI lineage: Eukaryota > Viridiplantae > Streptophyta > Magnoliopsida > Commelinales > Pontederiaceae > Pontederia > Pontederia paniculata. The sequence goes on from LTAE01011087.1 coordinate 6,875, forward strand.
GATTTGCTTATCTTATTCTTGTTTTATACAAAAAGGATGAGCTATCCACAAATCATTCTCGCCAAGTCTTAAAAAAAGAACTAGGAAAGAATATACAAAGGTGGAAAGGGAAGAAATGAAGATTAATCTTTTTTGAAGGAGTATAGTTCTTGCAAGTCTCTATCTCAAGGCGATGCCCATAAATATCATTCAATGTACACTGTCCCGTTATCAGACATGATACAAGGTGGATTTGTTTCGGAATTTCAAAAGCTTTTGTCTTAGTTCATGGCATTCTTTGCCATATCGGCACATGCTGGCACAATATGGTATAGTATTGCATTGGGCAAGTACCGGCATCGTGTGCCCCATTGAAACTTTGAATCTTGATTTGTCTTGAGTTCAGGGATTTAGGATGTTTCTTTCAGCTTTGTATATTTTCATATACTATGTAATACAGTTGCGATGACTACCTTTTTCTCCCCTCAAAATAGAAATAATTGTGAATCTATCTCTTAATAGGACGACTCAGTTCGCAACCAGAATTCTGATTTATTCTGAATGTGCATATTTTAAATTTATACTTTTATAGTTCCCCAATTAAACGCATGCTGATTTTATATATCAAATCTCACTAGATTAATGTGTTGATCATGATCAATCTCTTTAGTTATCTGTTAAATTAGGTTGTATTGACCCGTCAAAGACATTTAAGTTCTAGGCCTTTGAACTATTGACATCCATTATCAGATAGCTAAAGAATCTTATGTTGCTTTTGTTGCGAATTGTTTGTCCTTTACTGAAGCAGCATGTTTCAGCCATGACATACATATTATTATTTTGGCACACACGTTTTGATTGCTATTGCGATAGTTTCTTGCACAAACAGGATAGAACCTCCAAACTAGTTCTTGAAGCTTAAATCTTGGAATCTGCCATCCCTCTTGAATGGTCTGTAGGGCTGTCCCAACAGTTTGGCTACCTAGTATTACATGTGTGTTGCCGTATTCGTATGATCTGAAAATGGTCTGATTCCAAAAATATGTGTAGTACTTACAGAGTATATATTTTCACAAAGCCTCGTCTAGTTAACCAAAGCAATTCCTGCAGATTTATATTTTGTAGGTGCTCTGAAATGTTATTGTATGCCAAAGGTAGTCATTATATTTATCTTTTACATGTTGTAGGAGTGGGAGAGGCCCAAACCTGGCCGAAGACCCGATATTTTTCCACAATTTAGCCCAATGAAGACTCCATTGCCAGCACCATTACCAGAGGATCCGCCAGAGGAAGATGAAGAAGAGGAAGAAGAAAAGAAAGAAGAGGAAGAAGAAGATCCGGATAAGGAAGACCCTGATAAGCCGGAGAACTAGGATGTGAGCTTTAAACGTATGTTTTCCTAGTTTTTATCATTTCAGTTTATTGTTAGTAGTTATCTTTGAGACTCAACAAAAAATTTCCTAATCTGTTGGTGGTATAGTGAATGTGGTAGTGTTGTACTTATTATTTCTTTTCTGAATATTACATAGCAGATAACGTTTCTGGTTTTGCTAGTTGAGTGGTGCTACAACCTCCTAAAATTCCTCCTAACACCTCACAATGACATGCCTTGTAATTTGATGAACTTTTTAGGGCGATTTCACTATGTGAGTATTAGGAGGATTATTAGGCACATCTTTTAGGAGGATGTAGATTTATCCTTGCTAGTTATATCCTCATGAAATAGGATATGCAGACTTTCTAAAAAAAAAAGAAATAGGATATGCAGAATCTTTTTTTCCAATTTTTAAGAAAAGGATAGCTATCAAGCCATCTCAATTTTCAAAATCTCTTGAAATTGTCATGAAATACTAAACAGAGCATTTGTATTGTATGCTTTTAGCAAGCTTGACTCATTCACATTATTTGTATGTTTATGGATAATACTAATTTAATCCAAAAGGTTGAATGCTAGGGTGTAATTAACCAAGGGTGTTTCAAGACTCGTCTTTTCTAACAGGTTCAGCACCTCATTTGTTGGTTGCAATTAGGACTTTGCTGGGGGCAAAAAATTGTTTGTTGAAATAGAGTAATTCCCTGCATACTTTGTAACGAAATGTCATTGACAGGTGATTCAGAATTTTAACTTGATCTTCAAGATCAGTGTTTACTGTTTAATTCTCAAGTAGTTTAGAGTCTTTTTAAAAAAAAACATATTTGGGATATATGAACATGATATCCTTCCATTTGCACCTTCATAACCAATCATGATAAGCATGGTACATATGCACACATCTGCGTGGGACTTGGTAAGATACATGATCAACTACAAAACAGCAGTAGGATGACTACTAGGAGTCATGGCCACCTATTTCTTCCCACTCTTCTTGAGACCTGCCCCTCCAAAAGTTCCCTTTTGGGCTGCCTTGGCCTTCAATTCCTTGATAGCCTGCTCACAGCAAGGCAAACAAAATGCACACAAAAAGGTCCAATAAGATTAAAAAAAAATGGATGTTACCATGAAACTCAAGAATCCTGAATATTTAACCTTTTCTTCCTCTTTCTTCTTCTGAATATTTGCTAGATCAGCCTGCAAGGCATTCACCATATAAATATCAAACCAACTGCCAACTAGATATTCGTAATTGTATGATGCAAAACAATTTGGTTTTGTTATCCATAGTCCCTTCTCTCAAAACAGTCAAGAACAAGGAATCATAACAATGAATGAGGAGATCAAGCCAAGTACTTTTTTTGTTCAAAGATTTTTATAACCTCTATTCAGTTTTCCAAGAGCTAAAGGTGGTTGCCTACTGCAGGCTGAATTTTAGAATCCGAGCATAGTATGAAATCACTACTATCCTTGGCTCTCTGTGTTGATACATTTTTCAATATCTCTTTTATTCGCATGATTGTCAATATTTTGATCTAGATTTTAAAATCTTACGATTTTACGATCTTGATGATCCTAATCGATCTTGATCTTAGTGTGATGATTTCATAAGTAAGATCTTAATAAGATTTTAATTTGTATCGTATGATCTTATCCGATCATATATAATCTTAAATAGATATTTTAATTATTTTAAAAATAATATTTTTTATAATTTTGTTAATAATAATTAATATAGATGGAGTTTAGTATATTTTTCTTACAAATTGATCAAATTGTGATATATTAAAATCTAATTCTAAAATTGATTGCAAAAAATATTAACAATGTATATTTTATATTAAAATATTTTTTTTATTAATTCGTAGGATGTTACGATCTTCGATTCGATTTTATGTAAGATCGATTTTGAAAATATTGTTTATTTATACTCAATTATTTCACTTATAAGTAAAAAATTAATGTTCGAATCTTCTGATGTTGCTTCCTTCTCCAAAAACAGAACAAGAAATAACAAGCCTGTGGCACACAGAGGTTGCTAGTTCATCATCATGATTAGCAATACTTGATCTTGAGTCCAGAATCATTTATTACGAGCTCATCTTTACTAACTATACTCAATCTCCACAATCTCCTAACATCATACACAAGGTAAAGTGCACAAAAAAAAAAACTATTGGTTGGTTTGTTAAAGGCCCTCGGTGTTGTGAAATAAAAAAAAAAACTAGAGATGCAGGCTACATTTAGGATCTCTAACATCAAACTTTTTTCAAAGCTTACTTCCTTTCAATGAACCCATTTGCTCAAAAGTTATTTTGAATCATAGTCAATTTTACAAAAGAAGTAGCTTTTAAATATTTTACCAAATACTCAATTATAAAAAGCATGTCGTACTTCATAAAAATCCATCCAAAAAACAGCTCCCCAAACACACCCGTACTTGGGATACAAAAAAAAACCTAAATAAAAAGGGGTGAGAAAAAAAATCTAAAAAGCTGATCTGATCAAACCAAAAATTTATATTTTTTAATCTAAAAAATTTAGAAGGTTTCTAAATTTAAAAAAGACATCCGAGGAGTTCGATAAAAATCTACACAATTATATATATATATATATATATATATATATATGTATATATATGTTTGAACAATCTTAAGCTATATAAATTACTCAATTAACACAAAAAAATGTGTGAAAGATTATACAAGTCATAAATATTGATATTGTATAGCGTGTAGCGCATGATAAGTAATGATACCTAATGATAAAAAGATAGGAACCACAAATACATGAATTATAAGTATATAAGTGCACTAGATATTCTTTTTCTATTAAAATATATGTGGTAGATGATAATTTATATAATAATATCTCTTAATATTATCACAAATATAAAATTTATAAACAAAATATAGGACCCCAAAATTTTTTTAATTGAAGAAGATCATCCGAAAAAGGTAGGGTGATTTTTTTTATATGATAAAAACCACACCAGTATTACTTTCACCCACACAAGAAACATACCCTTAAATAAAAAATAGATATGTCATCCCCAAATAAAAACTCCATTATATATATGAATAGGTGAAATTTGATTCGTGCTCTTGCTAAAATCGTGTTTAAACTTATCCAGTCCATACCATGCCCCTTGCGACATGAATTGGCACAAGCACAACATGACTATTGTCCCACACATTATCATGCAATAAGAATTCTTTTATTGATTGTGTACCAAGAGAGGTACTATGAAAAATCTTGTAAAAGAAAAGAGTGGATGTTGCATATATTAAGATTATAAAAGATATGTACGATGAGACATTAACTAAGGTTAGAACACTAGAAGGAAAGACGTAAGCATTTCCTATAAAAATTGACCTACACCAAGCTCATATTTATTTAACTTAGTTATGGATGCTATAACCGGGAGTATCATATAGGAGGTACATAAGTGCATGCTCTTTGCTGATGGTATCGTACTTTTAGCGGACTCAAGAGATGATATTAATGCAAAATTAGAAATATGGAGAAACATGTTAGAGTCAAAGAGTTTCCGTTTAAGTAGGAATAAGACAGAGTATATGCATTGCAATTTCACGAATAGATAATTTAGAGGCGATTTGGAAGTTAGATTAAGAGATGATATAATTTCTCAAGCGACAAAGTTTAAATATTTGGGATCAATTATAAGACAAGATGAGGAGATTGATGATGATGTTAACCATAGAATTCAAGCTGGTTGATGTAAGTGGAGGAAGACTACTAGAGTCTTTTGTAATATGAAAGTACCCCATAAGGTTAAAGGAAAATTCTATCGCATTGCTATAAGACCATCAATGTTATATGGTAGTGAATGTCGGGCTATGAAGGGACAACATGAACATAAAGTGAGGGTAACTGAAATGATAATGTTGAGATGGATGTGTGGTCATACTAAAACGGATAAGATTAGAAATGACCATATACGTGAACGGGTCGGAGTGACCCCTATTAGCGAGAAGATGATAGAGAATCATTTGAGGTGATTTGGTCATGTTCAGAGAAGGTCATTAGATGCGTCAGTAAAAAAGATAGATCAAATAATCTGGAGTCCGATTAAAAGAGGGAGAGGGAGACCAATGCGAACACTTGGCGAGCTAATAGAACGAGATCTATTAGCGAATAATATACCTAAAAATTTGGTTACTGATAGAGGACAATGACGTCGTATGATCCATGTATCCGACTCCACGTAGTGAGATAAAACGTTGTTGTTGTTGTTGTTGTTGTTTGTAAAAATATTATTATGTGAATAATATTTTTTACATGTTTTCGTGTCTTATATTTGAAATTATTCTCATGATCTCAACAAAGGAGGGAACAAAATACTCATCCAATCCCCATGGCAAAATATATCCTAAATAATTCTAATAAATACATAGAAAAATCCTCCTAAAGTTACTCATATCCTTTCACCATCTGTAAAAACAATAATATAAGAAATTTCACTAAGGAATAATACAAAGAACCTTATGAACCTTAAATCATTCCATCATCCAAAATTACCCAAAGGAACAAATACAAACCAATCCGACAAACAAAATCGTCATAGATGGATCACAATAAGGAAACACGAAGGTTAGAGAGAAATTATCATACTACCTCGTCATACTCTTTCTTCTCCGCCTTTGGCTGCTTCAGGGGCTTCAACTTTCCACCTGCATCAACCCAAAATAAATTGACCATGGAGATAACAGAAGAACGAAAGTTAATAGCAGACTCGATTGGAAAATCCATCTCTAAAACTTTACCTTGCTTGGAGGACATGGTGGATTATTCTTATTTTTCCTCCCTTTGTTCTCAAGGGAGAGAGAGGGGCGGAGAGAGGAGGGAGAAAGTGGCGGTAAGAAGTCTTTTATAGTTCTCTCTACCTCCTGTTATTAGCCTGTGCAATTATTGTTAATAAAAAATAAATATTAATTCGAGGACAAGTGGTGGGTGGTGGGCAAATGATTTATATTGGATTGGTGTTGAATTGCCTCAAAGGAGGGAAGTACTATAACTAGATTTCTTTGGAGCTCATAAGATGATAAAAAGGAATCAGATTGGATCTTACTTTAACAGAATAATGTTATTATAATTTTGAACATATATTATAGCTAATATTAAAAACTAAGAGTAGCTTACTAATCAATAACTATCAATAAAAAGGTATTGTTATAGCTTTGAAATGCTAATTTTGACAATAAAAAAACACTACTGTTGAAATTTTATTTCTTATGAATATTAATACTACATAATTTTGTTTTACTAAAAAATGGCTCCCAAGTTAGGCACTTTTTTTTTCTTTAACCATTTTCATTTTTCAGCATCTCTTTTCTTTTGACATTTCAATTTTTTTTTCTCACCTTTAATGCTCCTCCCCAGTTTTCATTTCTTTCCATTTCAATTCTCTATCAAGTGCTCATATTTTATATTTTTTTAGTTATTTCACTTTATTTTCCTTTTTATCCTTGTCAAAATAATATTGACTAAAAAGTCCTTTAGTGATTCGGGATCCCATGAATTATTCTTCACACAATTGAGCTCTTTATAATGTGTATGTTCAATTTGAGGAGTCCGCCCCCAACTGCGCATTATTTGTCACTAATTTCAGGCAATTATTTTAATGATATCCACATTAATTTTGTACAATTATCTTCTATCAATAAATAGTTAGTTTGTTATAATAGAATGACCACAATTAATCAACTATATTATTGACCGATGTAATATTGCAATTTATACACTCACTCTTCGTGAACACTTCCAATGCTTGTGTAGTGTGAGTCAAAGGTATTACTTTGAAGTTTATTATCCATGAAGCTTCACTTTGACTCAATGGCAGAGCTAGAATTTTAATAAAGGATGCAAAATTATTCATCAATTTGCATATTATTCATAATAAATTATAGTAATATAAAATATGGTAAATAAATCATTTTGAATATTAATATTTTCTTCATTATAGTGTTCAATATTTTTTTCACTTGGAGAGATTTGACTCAAGCTAGGAATTTAATAAGGGGGTGGAAAATTGTTCATCAATTTGTGTAGTTATTCATATAAATTATAGTTAATCTAATATTGATTTATGCTTATATAGTACCATCAACTCAATACCACTTCTTTTGAATATCCATTTACATCATATGGATTGATTATTTTTGACAAGTCACATATCACCATACAACAGCTCAATCAATTGAGTCCAATTCATTCTTCATAATAGACATCCATCAGTTTGACTCTTTAGATGCCATTGCTTTTTCATAATAACTAGCATTTGTGCAATCATCTATATAAATATCAACAACGTAATAAGAAATCATACACAGGTACATATCAAAGTCATTTAAGTATGCAGGTTTCATTTTGAGTTTTTGTTGTCAGTTATACTTGTGAATTATATGAGTTCATGCACTTCTTCTAAGGGTATGTTATCATGTATAGGTTCATCTTCGACTCTTAGACTTATCTTTAACGTATCTTCTTTGGAGTCGACTTCATTATCATCGAGCATAGACAAAGGTTTGTTGTCATCTTCTTTATGGACTTTTACCTTTTCATTTTCAAGAAAAGTTGCTTCTTGACTAGATCTCTATTAGACATTTTCATCATGGAAGAATTTATATCCATTTTATTTTTCACTATTTCCTATGAACCTCCATGACACTATTCTAAAGTTCAACTTGTCCTAAGTTGACTTGATATTAGTCTATTTTCGAAGATGACCAAACTTCAGTTTTTTGTCATTCCAAATTTCATAGGGTGTTGATTTTATAAATTTCATGGGAATTCTATTTGAATGTAGTTCACAGTCATCAATACTTCTCTAAATCTCTCAAGTAGGCTTGAGTGTAACAACATACATCTTACTATATTCATTGAAGTCCTATTCTTTCTTCTTACGTCATCATTTTATTGTAGTTTATAAAACATAGTAACTTTTCTACTTAAATGCAATAATATTCAAATTCTTGTGAGTTGTATTTTTCTCCTCATTTGTCCTTAACGTTTTGATTGGTTTTCTCAATCTCTTTTCCACTCCTATTACATGTCTCTTAGATGTTTCAAAAGTCTCAGATTTTTTTCTCTAAGAGTTAGACATAAAAGAACTTCAAAGAATTGTCAATGAATGTTATAAAGTATTTCATATTTATATGTGTAGCAATAATCAATGAACCAAAAATATCTGAATGAACTAGTCTATGTCTCCTTTGACCTTATTCTCGTAGGAAATGACTTCCTAATCAATTTTCTGTAGGATCTAGATGGCACCAAGAGGGGGGGAGTGTGAATTGGTGTATTAAAACTTTTTACTCTTTTCTTAATCTAGATGTGTTATAACAGCGGAAGCATACATATGCAAATGTAAACACAAACAAAGAAGAGAGTAGAGAGAAAACAAATAGCACACAAACACCAAGTTTGTTATTGAGGTTCGGCCGAACTCTTGGCCTATGTCCCCGCTCCGATCTTCTCCCACGAGATCTTCGAAGATCACTACTTTCTTCTTCAAAGGGCGAAGGCTCCCTTACAACTTCTCCTTTCTT
>LTAE01011089.1:0-13825 GCA_001647135.1 Pontederia paniculata
TTTTAATACACCAATCCCCCCCCCCCTCTTGGTGCCTTTTCGATCCTACACCTTGGACATAAGTAGGTACTTGATTGCAGCAAGCTTGCGATGATCCTCTATTCAAATAGAACTTTTCAAAAGCATTGCTCACAATATCTTCAGACTTAGGAAATACCCAACTCTCGTACTTTGATGTTCCACTTGCTTAATAAGAATTATGCATAACCTGGGGTTAGCTCTAATAACTCATATCCATCTTAGCCTCTATCTTCTAAAATACATTATTTTTAGCCCCTAATTCTTTGTAGTATTTTAGGGTCGATAACTCAATACTCCAATCACAAGTATACGGACATCCTTATAGTATTTTAGGATCGAATCCATAGGGAAATTAGAATTTCACAATACAATCACTCTATTCTACCACAAACCAAAATCAAGGAAAAAGATCTTTTGTTTAGAAATTTAGATAAACTAGAACTAAAATCTGAAAAAAAAAATATTTTTGGTGTTTTTAGATTTAAGGTGAGTAAAAATAGAACCAATATGAAGGAAGTCGAATCACTCAAATAGGGAAAATAGTCGGGACATGAGAATCATTTTTTAATCATCTTGCTAATGAACATATGAAGCTCAAATAATGTCGACTTGAGACATTAACAAATCAAACCACAGCTACTCCCACAGTCAAGACTTGAACTTAAATCCATAGGGGCTTCTCGCATACCTCTCTCGATTCTATGGATAAACCCTCTCCATTCAACCCTAGGTATCCATGGGAGCTTCTCGGTCTCATACAAATACCTTAGACAAAAGGGTTCTCCCTCTCGGTCTAACCCCATGTAGATATTATAAAATCCACACTTTGTTAAAACCCTACTCCCGTCTCGGATCCTTTAGCCTATAACAGCCATTACACACATCAAACGATTGTAGAAACAATAATACATATTCAAAATACTAACAAAAGCTCTAGATGCAAGAGTCGATAATGCCTCCCAATGAATCCATCTCCTTCCTTCTCTGCAATCTAGAACAAAACCCAGCTCTGATATCTCCTCAACTGGTAAAATCTTGCAAGCCCCTCTCCAATGGTGACTCCTTTCCTTCGAAAGTGGGAACCCTTTATCCTTCCTACTTTTTGTCTTTTATAATTTTCCCCTCTTCCAATCTTAGATGCCACTTGACCCTTGCAGTCCTGCCAATATTCCCTGGAAGCTGCCAAGGAACCTTCTTCATTTGGACCACAAAAGTTGACAAAGGAATCTGCAGACTTTGTTTCATATTCGTCTTCTAGTGGCGTTCGGCATGTGGCGCAGGTACCCCTAGGTCTAGTTTTTGGCACAAGTACCCCTAGGTATAGTTTCGAGCACAAATGTTGTTTGGCATTGGATGAATTCTTGTAGGAGAAATCAAGCATTAATCATTCAGATCTTTACTCAAAAGAGTCTTGGAGCGAAAATACGTATTTATGTCCAGAGAATTTCAAATGATGCAAAAGGATGTAAAAAGGTGTGACAATATGTGAAATTGATGCATAATTTTATGAAGAAGTGTAATCTTTGCATATAAAATGGTTAGTAAATTTCCTATCATCAGAAGCCTTCGACAACAACCCTCCCAAAAGGCAATGAGGCTGACCTCTGAGACCAAGTCCTTCGTCCAGCAAGATATTGAGTTTATGCAGGAGGCTGGAGTTAGTCGTCAGGATTCCACATAATAGAATGCCGCTATACGAGCAAATCCAAGCATTCTTTAATGGCGGTTCCTTAAGAGTTTAGAGCTTATTGGACACTCAGCTAAAAGAACAATTTCTGATAAATCTCCTGAGGAAGTCTTCAAGATGATTGAGAACTTGTTTCTCAGTCGCTGGCAGAACAATAAGATTCTACCTCAGAACAAGGCCACACATATTACTAATCATCTGGAAGCTCTAAATAGGAAGATGGAGCAGCTTATGGGAAGGGACACCGCTAATAAGGTCAACACTATTACATGTGACTTTTGCGACGAAGGCCACTTGTACCATGAGTGTCCTACTGGATTCAATGCTTCCAAGCAGCAACTTGAGAATGTCAATTACATTGCTAACAATTTCTTCAAGAACAATAATGTAGGTAAGTCTGGGTTCCAGCCAGGTCTTAGAATAAACTTGAATTGTTCTTGGGTTAACAGGCCACATCAATCCCCTCTTGACTTCCAACCCTATAAGGAGTCGAAGACCAACTTGGAAGATATTCTAGGAAAGTTCATGACCACATTTGAGGCGAAATTCTCAAACCGTGTCACATGATCATCAAAAATCTAGAGACTAGGGTAGGACAGCTAGCAAATATCATATCTCAAAGACAACAAGGCTCCTCACACAATGATACTAAGAAAAAAACCTCAAGGAGCAAGCCAAAGCTATCACCATCAGGAGTCGACATCAATTGGAAGACCCCAACCCTCCAACCACTTAGACACGAAAAGTTACAAATGGATGTTCAGAAACTATTGAAAAATAGCAAAAGCTTGCATCAAGAGAAGCTGAGAAGAAAACTACCCTCTAGACAGAAGCCTATCAACCTCCCCTATTCTCAGAAGTATCATAAGGAGAGGTTGGACCACCAGTTCGTGAAGTTCCTAGAGGTGTTTAAGCAATTTCACATCAACATCCTATTCCATGAAGCCCTTTCTTAGATGCCTAGCTCCACCAAGTTCCTTAAGGACATACTCATCAACAAGAGGAAGATTGAGAAGACAATGATTATTAAACTAATGCAAAAAATCTGTAGCGATACACTTGCAAGTGCACTAGTCGCTCAAGTAATAAAGTTTGTGAGTAAGGTTGTCGATCCCATGAGGACTAAAAAATTATCATCTAAATCTAATCAAAACTAAGGTTGGGGTAAATATTGAGTTTGATTTTAAAAAGAGTAAAAATAAAATAAAATAAATGATCACAGGCTAGGTCGATGACAATAAGATCAATGGATAAGACGAATAATGTTCATCTAAACCACCATACTCAGGATTTACTAGATCTAAGAGAGAATAAATTTCTGAACTAGCAAGGGGAATTCTATTTAATCCACCAATATTTCAGACTTGATTTAACTACTAAGTTTTGGACTACACAAAGATTAAACCTCTCGGTTTTTAACCCTACTATAATTCAAACATTAATGCATTTACAATTTTTTGTATATATATGAGATCTCTTTCGATTTCTCTCAAAGGACTACACAATCTAGGTCTCTTTTGATTATCCTTTGGACTACAATTTTTAAGCGAAGGCTTAACCTAAATCAATCTAACAAAAGACAACTAATATGCACGACCCTTCCTCTCAGATAAACATCATTCATGTAGAAAATCACCGCGCATTAAGATGAACAATGAAAATGGTTGAAAAAGTTCCACTAAATCAAAGAAATATAGAATATCCATAGCAGAGTTAAAATTAACAAAATCCTAATGATAACTACTCAAAAGAATAGAGAAAATACACAGATAAATCATTTAGACTAGATCAGAAGTAAGGAGAATACAAAAATGGCATCGTCGCATGTCTCTTTCGATTTCCCTTTGTGACTCCGGCAGCATTCCTCTCTTTATTCGCAATAAGGTACGAACAAACACCTGATGATAGCCTCTCCAAAGGAGCCTGTATAATATTTATATCCTCTGGCTAAATTTTCTAAGATTTCGGAGAGCGCACGTGTCAAATATGGGGCGGTGGCACGTTTAATGGTCTGTGAGTATGACCTCACGCCCGTGAATCGAGTAGAGACAGCCATCGTTACGGCCGTAAACTCATCTTAACGCCCCGTGAAGTTGTCCATGTAATGTATGAAATCCTTTGTAGAGGCTGTGACGAATCCCTTTACGCCCATTAAGTCATGCAATGCCTCGATTCATACTTTTTCTGTAGCACCCCCTCTTCACACACGTTAATATGCTTGGCATGTTCATAAGTCCATCTATAGCGCCCGTGAGATTGTATCTCACAGTCGTGAGCTCAATGTTGGTTCATTATCATTCTGTAGCGGGCGTTAGACTTTTTCTAACGGCCATGAATTAGCTGTGATGTTGATTTGGTGTCAGAAATATCTTCTTTTACCCTAAAAACATGAAAATTAGAGATTTAGTAGCTCACTGACTCTTTATGCATAAATGAAGGATAAATAAACTGAAAATATGCATGAAATATGCAAAATGATATAAAATGTATGACACATTTTGCATGCATCGAATTTCTCCACACTTGAACACTTGCTTGCCCTCAAGCAACAAAAAAAATTGAACTCATGAAATCAGAGAAATCCTTCCTTGCTCACATATCTCTAGTAAATACTCTCCCCTCTAATCTTTTCACAAGCATCATGACAGTATCTCTCCACGTATCCATTAATCCGAACCCTATCGACTTTCTGATTCTCAAACATATTTAAAATCTTCCTCTCCTAGCTCTATAAAAGAATGTGACATCTTTCTCATAATAGCATTAATGTTGAAAACCTAAGTATCAAATGAACTTAAGGGATTTTTTAATAACTTCATTTTATGATCAATTAAATTCTTCATATTTTTATCCTCAAGTAGAGTTGCAAAAGGAAGTTTGTGTAGTGGATTTTTGACCGATGACTCCCAGACCAGACGACCTTAGGGCACCAGGTGATTAACAGCCCTCAAGCTTACTTGTCTAAACATTCCCATATTCTAAATTAGAGTTTTGAACTTAAGTAATAAATCAGATATTTATGTGCTTCTCTATATTCCACAGGATGGTCCACGTAGCGGCCTTTCATTCGATGGATCCTAGACTAGATGATCTTAGGTTGGCAAGAAAGCATGCCTTACGGATCTAATAATCCAAACGCATCCTGGTTTCAGATAACACACTCCTATCGCTCTTCCTTACTTTCATGCTCATCTTATAATCCATACAAATTTTCAAAGTTTTCCAATTTTTTCTCATATATAAAAGTTCAATGGATACTTAGTGTCTTCAATAAAGATGCTACTCTAATCAAGATGACATAAAAATAAAAATAAGTAAAGGTGATAGAAAAGAGTAGTCTAAGAATCATAATTCTAAGGATAACATTCTTACTTTCCAAATTCCTATACTATAGCGATATTTGCTAAATATTAGAAAATGGAATTTCAAAGGCTAAAAACATGTTGTCCTAATTTGTGTACAAAAGAAACAAATAATATTCATGTAAGAAGTTAACACAATTTTTAATTTTTTTATGAAAATTGCATACATATGAAAAATGCAGTACATGCAAACTAAACAATATAAACATGATACTTTTTTTCAAAGAAAATGCAAGAAATAGTATAAATGGGTTTATAATATATGAAAACAATGTCAATTTATAAGTTATGAAAATTAAAGTAAAAATTTCATATAATCACATAGTAAAAATTATGATTTCTTTTAGAATGTTAGATTCTCAACAACAATATTATAAATCTTTTTTTTATAAAATAATTAAAAACAAGAAAGATTTCATTAAATTCGAAAATATTTCATTTTAAATATTACAGTAATTAAACTATAATTATTATTGGTTTGGGAGAAAGAAAAGATGAACTAAAATCAACATATTACTAAGTAAATGTTCGAGGAGGCTGGATTTGAGCTGATGACCAAATGTTAATATACCACCCTCTTAACAACCATGAAATCAATGGAATTATGTTTGATGCTTGAAGAGAAATAATATATTTCAGTGTTTGCACATGCAAATTTCTCCCAACCATATTAAAATATGTCATATGAAATAATGGTATAAAAAAGTAGAACCTTTAATACCAACTAAAGCAAAAATAATGACTGAGTGTGCGACAGCTCGTAAAATAATTGTAACGCCCCCAAAATCACACCTTGCCACCTGGCAAAATCATGACTTCAAGGACCGCTATTGTCTTACATCTTTGACTTTTCTTTTGACCAATCCACTGGTCAACACTATATAAATGTCAATGCGGAAGTCAATACTTGACCTATAATCAGGACCTATACCATGTGCAAGTCATCTCATCACGAATACCATCATGCTACCGCTGCGCAATCACCATCTATTCTACCTATTTGCCTGCAGGATCAAAATGCAGGGAAGACAATCCTCTCATGAGCTATGAAGCCCAATATGTAAAAGATAATAATTCAATAGGGTAAAGCATATATGAAGATACAAGTAAAAGAGAGTATTTTTCTATCATACTATCATCATTAACTTTGCTTTCAATCACTTTACCTTTTCTCTTTCTTTCAGCTACAATCAATACTTCATTTGGGAAAAATCGATGCAATTCAATATGTTTCATCTTTGATCTTTCTTCTTTACAATCAATCATTTTCTATCGATCACTTTCAATCAATCATTTTTAATTATAAGTACATGAAGATTCAAGCGATCCTGGGCCAATATGGCTAGCTAGGCCATGGGTCAACTTGAGACCCGTCAATAACAATAACAATTAACTCAGGAGGGAGAGCAGCAATAACCCTTAGGATTAAAGCATACTCTCTCTATCAATAATCGAGGACACCAATAACCCTTATAGGATTAAAGTCTACCCTCTTGCAATAACTCAGAACACCGATAACTCTTATAAGATTAAAGTTTGTTCTTAATAAACACATGGGAGAATACCAATAACCCTTATAGAATTAAAGCATGTTCTCCGAGTCCGTCGGGGCCTTCCTCTTCATGCATAATTTCAATCACAAAGATTTACATCTTTTACTCTTTCAATTACCTATAATTCAAAGTTCACGTGAGAGTATACTAATCCTACCTCAATCAAGTTCAAACAGTCATACAAACAGGCATTATACATCCCGAGACACGACCCGCGTTAGGTGTGACATGGCCCGTGTTGTGTACCGGGTTAGGTGGCGTTCAAGTGAACCCAGCCATTTACATCTTTAGGGTGTTTTACAATGAGAGCATGGACCATGTTCAACGTAACACGAATCATTTTGCTATTGGGGGTTGGTTTGTCATTTTCTTCAAGATAAACACGGATGGTGTTCGGGTTCCGATTATGCATTTAATCATTATTTCATTTTAATCATTCTTTTACTTTATCGTACGTATATGAAAAACTCTAAGGTTGATCCTCCTAGTTACTTACCTCGATTTTCAGAGATCAATCCCAACGCACGATGGGGTCTGGGTCCTCTTCGGACAAGGTTTGTTTCCTATGTCTTCATGGCGCTCCACCGCTTGGTTGCAAACGCAGTTTATTGGCACGATCCATCTTCTTCCTTTTTCTTGACAACACGGCCCGCTTCCCGTTGACACAATTCGTGTTGCCCTTTTCTACTCCCAGCGCCAACGAGGAAAGAGAGAGAGAGGGAGGGAGAGAAAGAAAGAGGAAAAAGAGAGAGAGAACTTCTAGTGCCTGGGTTTGGAGATGCCTTGGATTTGAGAAAGAAAAATTGTGAGATGTGAGAAGGGGTTGGGTCCTATTTATAGGGGAGGGAATTCATCCTTAGATTGAGTTTGATTGTGATTAAAACTCTAACTTTATTTATAATTTTAAAAGATAATCTTCCGTATGATTAGGATTCTTTTAAAACAGTCAACATAGGATAAGGAATGTTTAATTGATAAGATATATAAGAATTTGATTTAAATTCAAACTCTTTTCCTAATCTGAACCAACTATATCTTTCCTTATCTTGTCATATCTCCTCTTTATTTTATTTTTATTTATTTACAAAATCTGAGGTGTTACATAATAACCTCCTTAAAAATAAATTCATCCTCGAATTTGGGCATGTCATTTAAATTCATCAAATTTTCATATTTGCTTCCAATATGATCCATCAATATCAAGATAATCCAATAATCCCTAAATCATGTCAATGTCCTCATATTATATATCTTAATCATAAATCACTATTTAATATATTGATCATTAGTCAATCTTTCAATCCTGATTATAACCTCAAAAAGAATATTCACTTAAATTCTCTAAAATTCATATCCTCAAATTTAACATTGGAAATCATCCAAAACTATAAGATTCATATCTCTCTTTATCTACTCATATAGAAGATCTACCTATAAGCATTTCATCCTCCGAACATTATTTATTAATGTTATCTCCAAATAATCTCCTTCTGAATCATGTTATATCATTCAATAGGACAATTTCTTATCAATCTTAATCATGACTAAATCTCAGTATTCATCTTTCCATAGAAAAATCGATCCTAGTTCAAAATCAAAAATTCTTCCAAACTTCTTCTCATCACTTAAGATAAATTTCGAGATCACTCAATCCTCAAACATTAAATTCTTGATAATCTCTTTAGAAATCATGTGATATCTTTTTTATTAGGACAATGTCATAACTTTTCCATCATAACTAATCCTCAATATTCTTCAATTGCTGGAGAACCAATCCTAGTTCAAATCCAAAAATTCATCCATTTTTTCTTCTCATAATGATAAACTTAGATCACCTAATAATTAAATTCATGATAACCTCCTTAGGACTTAACCTATATCTTTCTTAATGATGCAGTAACGGTTCGTGATGTTTGGACATGGACTCTATCTATTTGGAGACAACTAAGAAATGTCTCCCTTTATGCTCTGATACCATATGTAATGCCCCAAAAATCACATCTTGTCACTAGCAAAATCATGACTTTAAGGACGCTACCATCTTACATCTTTGACTTTTCTTTTGACCAATCCACTGGTCAACACTATGTACATGTCAATGCGAAAGCCAATACTTGACCTATAACCAGGACCTATGCCATGTGCAAGTCATCTCATCACGAATACCATCATGCCACCGTTGCGCAATCACCATCCACTCGCTTTACATTCTATCTATTTGCCTGCAGGATCAAAATGCAGGGAAGACAATCATCTCATGAGCTATGAAGCCCAATGTATAAAAGATAATAATTCAACAGGGTAAAGCATATATAAAGATACAAGTAAAAGAGAGTTTTTTTTTATCATACTATCATCATTAACTTTGCTTTCAATCAGTTTACCTTTTCTCTTTCGTTCAGTTATAATCAATACTTCATTTGGGAAGAATCGATGCAATTCAATTTGTTCTATCTTTCTTCTTTCCAATCAAGCATTTTATATCTATCACTTTCAATCATTTACTTTTAATCAATCATTTTCAATTATTAGTACATGAAGATTCCAGCGATCCGGGGCCAATATGGCTAGCTAGGCCATGGGTCAACCCGAGACACGTCAATAACAATAACAATTAACTCAGGAGGGAGAGCACCAAAAACCCTCAGGGGATTAAAGTCTACTCTCTCTATCAATAATCGAGGACACCAATAACCCTTATAGGATTAAAGTCTTTCCTCTTGCAATAACTCAGAACACCGGTAACCCTTATAGGATTAAAGTCTGTTCTCAATAAACACATGGGAGAATACCAATAACCCTTTTAGAATTAAAGCATGTTCTCCAAGTCCGTCGGGATCTTCCTCTTCATGCATAATTTCAATCACAAACATTTACATCTTTTACTCTTTCAATTATCTATAATTCTAAGTTCACGTGAGAGTATACTAATCATACCTCAATCAAGTTCAAGCAGCCATACAAATAGGCATCATACATCCCGGGACACGGCCCGCGTCAGGTGTGACACGACCCGTGTTGTGTACCGGGTCAGGTGGCGTTCAAGTGGACCCAGCCGTTTACATCTTTAGGGTGTTTTACAATAAGAGCACGGACCGTGTTCAATGTAACACGGACTGTTTTGCTATTGTGGGTTGGTTTGTCATTTTCTTCAAGATAAACACGGATGGTGTTCGGGTTCCGATTATGCATTTAATTATTATTTCATTTTAATCATTCTTTTACTTTATCATACGTATATGAAAAGTTCTAAGGTTGATCCTCCTAGTTACATACCTCGATTTTCAGAGATCAATCCAAAGCACGGCGCGGTCCGGGTCCTCTTCGGACACGGTTCGTATCCTATGTCTTCATGGCGCTCCACCGCTTGGTTGCAAACATAGTCTGTTGGCACGATCCATCTTCTTCCTTTTCCTTGACAACACGGCCCGCTTCCTGTTGACACGGTCCGTGTTGGCCTTTTCTTCTCCCAACATCGTCGAGGAAAGAGAGAGAGGGGGAGGGAGAGAGAGAGGAAAAAGAGAGAGAGAACTCATAGTGCTCGAGTTTGGAGATGCCTTGAATTTGAGAAAAAAAAATTGTGAGATGAGAGAAGGGTTGTGTCCTATTTATAAGGAAGGGAATTCATCCTTAGATGGAGTTTGAATGCGATTAAAACTCTAACTTTATTTATAATTTTAAAAAATAACCTTCCAAATGATTAGGATTCTTTTAAAATAGTCAACATAAGATTAAAAATTTTTAATTGATAAGAAATATAACAATTTGATTTAAATTCAAACTCTTTTCTTAATATGAATCAACTATATCTTTCCTTATCTTATCTTATTCTATCTCCTTTTTATTTTATTTTTATTTATTTATAAAATCTGAGGTGTTACAATAATAATATAATAGGAAAAACAAATCGTGCGGGATAAATAAGGGGCGAAAAGAATTTCAGCACTTCATCCTACGTCTAGGTTTATATTATTGATTCAAGATAACAATAATGGAACAAAAAGTACAAGGATGAACAATGTTTCACGAGGAAATAATAAAAAAAGAGAAGTCATCTTTTCTTCTTCTCCCTAGCTTCCTTTGACCTTTCCAAGTTTTTTCTCTCCTCTCCAAGTTTCCAGACGGCTTCCAATATGCCGACTGGCCTGTGTATTCCCAAGCGCCTATTCCCATTTGGACACAACTTCTATTCTATATTCTATCCATGAAAGAAATTAAAAAAGATGTTCTATTCAGGTGGAACAAGGTTAATCCAACAAAACTTTCATTTTCTTATTATTAAGTAACATTTGAGTTCATTTTTTTACATATTTCAATAACTTCTATATTAGGGTTATATGAAAAATGTATGTCCACTCAAATAATATTTTGAGTTTCTGTTTTGATGTTTATTAAGAATATTAAGTTGTACGCTATTGATTTTCATACTTTTGATTAGTAGGTAATTTATATTTTTAAATTTAACAATTTAAGAGCATAGACGAACCTTAACTTTACCAATTGCATAACATATTGAATCAATTAAAATTGATCACTAATAATAACCTTTTAAAATTCAAAGTTATAAATGTTTTAAAGACGAGGGAAAATGAAAATGCCATAATTAATTACCACAGGTGAATATATTTTCCGAATGATTGAGCTTTGAAAGAACTCAATGTATTATTTTAATTCATAAAATTTGACAATAACAAGATATTTGGAAGAGCCAATAAATAGCAACTCCTTACAATTATCTTTAGTTTATTTCTTTGACTAATTCAACAAGCAATCTTGAAGCAGAGGCAAACGAATGGAAGAATACATTTTCCTGCAAGGTAGTTGTCACTCTCGCAATTTCTATTGCATTTACCACTGTCCAAGCACAAGCCAAGGCGTGCGTTAGCGCCACCACATATTTTAAATGCATTCACGCGCATAACTTCCTCTGCAAAAATTTCCAACACAACAACAACAACAAACATGTGTATTTGTGAGATGGAGAGAGAGAAAGAAAGATAAGAGGCCAAATTAATTGGAACAATGCATGCATTGATTTCATATCACGTTTGCAGGGAAAAAATATTTTACCCTCTCGAGCAAAACCTTTTCGTTTACTTTGTAAAAGAACTTTTTCATTCACAAGACTTTTTTTGTATATTTTTTTTTGTCGACCTAGAACTTGTACTATATATTAACAAGAAAATAAAAAATGATAATCAATCAAATCTTTTTTCTCGAAAAATGCTTTTTATTGAGAAAAACATTTTCTTTATTTTTTATATAACTTTTTGGTAAAAAAACATTTAAAGAATATCACAAAAATGTATTTACTCTCCAACAAACACAACTAATTTTTTTTATACAGAATGAAACATATTTATTTGTGCTTGTGTAAAAGACTTAAATAACAAGATTTTGCGAACAAAAAAACACACTAGATTTTTATTTGGATCTATAATTTGTTTTTTTTTCAGTAAAGAGATCTGCAAACCAATTTACAGGCACTTAGCTAAATCTATATACAACAAAGTTGGAAGTATCTAAATTATCAATTAATAATCAGATCTTATTATTGAAATGATCGTCGAGATTATAAAAAAAGGTTATAGACATATCCAAAGTCATCAAATAAATCATGCAAAGAATGTCATAATAATAAGTAAATAAATAAATATGGCGTATATGTACAAATACATATTTGTATATATGCACATGAGAAACATCAGACCTGAGGTGAAAACAAGTAGCACCAAAAGCAAAGCACAAAAGATCGACTTTGAAGCCTTCATGGTTATCAATAATCACCTTAGCAAGATAAACAAAACAATTTTTTTTCTGAGCATAATTGAAAGAATACATTCACCTTTTATAGATGGAGTTGTGTTGTGCAAAAATAGAAGGAATACAAAATAATAAAATAAATTTAACATTTATGATGTATTAATACTCATTCAATTCATTGTTTCTATATATTTTGTCATTTTAATGAATAACAATTACTCATTAGGAAGAAATTATTCAGCATGATTAATGACTCAATGAAAATTTAAAAGAGATCAAATATTTCTTTTTTATTGCACGAAATGATATAAATGTTCTTATCCAAGAATATGCAATTATAGACAACACGAAATAATAATATTTGTTTAGAAATACAATATTATATATCGAAGGGAGACTTATAGGAAATCAAATTATTTTCTTTGAAGAAATGATTCAAATATTATTAATCATACAGTTGTAAAGTTTGCAATAACGAAATAATCTTTTTTTTAAAAGAGATATTAATCTATTCATGAAAACTATCCATCTAGTTGGAATCATTCTCAAGCCATTAACCGCATTTATGCTTTTATTATATTTTTCATATTTTTCTTTCTTAACAGATAATATCATTGCATCATTTAATGACCCATTTAATATATTAAAATTCAAAAAAAAATTCTGAAAAATAAAGAGCCATTAAAAGGTTATGCAAATAATAGTAATAGTTACCTACACTTAATTCTATAAAATCAACCCCATTCTTTCATTCTTCAAGTTATTATTTGGAAAAAATAGAGATATTGGAGTGAAATTGACATCATTAACGACCTTCAGATTATCTTAACTGCCCACACAATGAAAATTATTTTCAAAAAATATTAAAACAAATAAAAAAGAGAAAAAAATCTTAAATTTGAATATAAAATATTTTTTATCTATCTTTTCATTTTTTGTATTGTTGATAATACTTTAAATCTTAATTTAATTGAAAACTCGTTTGTTTTTCAAATTCTAACTAAGACGTCTCAGACTAAGGTAATATTTGGAAAGACAAGCGTTTGGCTCAAACGGTTCCTTCCACTGTAACTACCCAGATTTCATCCCAATTATCTCCAAACCTAACTCAGATTTTATCCTCTCATAAGTTTAATCTTCTCAGATTTATTTCCTCTAAATATATTTTCATAATTAGAAGATTAAAGATTTTATCTCCTCAGATTTTTATCTCCTCAGATTTTTATTTCCCCAAAAAGATATTTCCTTATCTATCAAGAAGGAAATAATATTTGAATTTCGAAATTGATCTTTAAATCTGAGACAAATTCAGATTTGATCAAAGACCTGAATTCCTAAACTATAAATTCATGCCCTTAGAAAATATTATTCTATTTTCAAAAGCCGGCCATAGCTTTCTTCTTCTCCCTCTGCCCCTTACCCAAAAGTCTCAAGGTAAG
>LTAE01011090.1:0-15788 GCA_001647135.1 Pontederia paniculata
TTATTATTATTATTATTATTATTATTATTATTATTATTATTATTATTATCGAAGAAGACATACGAGATTTATGAGTTTATTTTTAATTAAATCTATTTGATTTAGTTTAAAATTAATATTACATTAAAATTAAACTACTTTGTAGTTTTTGAAAACTATAAATATTTGATTCTTACTTTTAAAATAATATAATTACTATCAAATATTATAAAAAAAGAAAATAAAAAGATCGGATAATCAAATTTAACCTGATCCAACCCAAATAATATAAGTAATATCAAATATTATAAAAAATAAAATAAGATGGGATAATCAAATTATTTAATCACATCCAACCCATGATTAGATCAAGAATTTCATTGATATTAATTTGATCCGATAATAATTGATGGTTATATCGATCATAAAGGCTTTATAAAAGGATATAATTGTCGTTGACATTTTCACTTGAATATCACCCTAAATTTCCGATGTCATGATTAGCGAGAAAATATGATAAAAGCAATAGTAATCATTAATCTCATAATATATTTATTACTCATCTAATCTAAGGTATATCAAGCTGCACATCAACCCATATGCAATCGAAGTTTAATATATATTATTAGTTGTATTAGCATATATAGTAAGTAGAATAGGTTCGTGAGTGTTTCATATTCATATGATTCATGCATTCGATCGATAAATGGAATACTTAACGAAATACATACTCATGTGATCATTGGCTCATCAAAATACTTACGATTGGAAAATAAAGCATTAGAACAATACATGTGCAGCATGTTATCCACGATGAGTCTTTCATTAGACCAAATGAGGTTAGGGGAGCATGATACATCTTTAGATTTTCTAATGTAAGTTTTATTTGTGTAGGAGCTCAAGGTAAAATCTTCAATTCGACCTTGGCAACTAAAACATGGGGCATGAAGTAGGGCATTCTTAAGTCCAAGCAATTGGGAGTTCGCAATCTACAAAAATAATCTGACTCTCTAAATTTAGTTCAAATCATTAACAAGCAAGCTACATATCCATGGAGTTTACGAAGCATATTACAAAACATATGGAACATCATCCCATTTTTTGATAATTTACATGTAATCATATATACCGGAATGCTAATAGAGCAGTCAATTTTTTTGCCTCAATAAGTAGATCACCGCTAGTCATTTTTTTTGTAAGAAGGCCCCTCTTTGGCCATTCTTCATATTTTGTTATGACAGTATAAATCTTATTGCCTAATCAATCAGCCTTTAAAAAAAATGTTATCCACGATGAATATTGATGCAATTAGTATATCATAAGTACATGATACATAGAAAGTCCTACATTATCATGTTTATAATACTAACTATACATGTTTATGTACTAATTTCTAGAGTTATTTCTTCTTTTCGTTTCTAATCATGAAATATAAGCTTACAATTGTAGGTTTAAATTTGGCCAAATTTATGTTAACTTAATAATTCATTCATATGAAAATATTATTTCCTCCCACGAACATCTGTTAATATAATAAAAATATTAGAAAATAATATCTTCTACGCCCTTAAAGGGGTTTAAATTCTAAAGAAGTATTATAAATATCCATTTTCTTTTTTTTTTGAAAGAAGTGCTTAGTTAAATTAAGTAGGAGCTAATACCTTCTGATACAAATTCCTACGGAGTCCTGGGGGGGTACTCCGTCCCAAAAAATCTCAGCTGAGGATAATCTGTCAAGTTTTGCTAAGAGGTCCGGAGCATCATTTATGCTGCGATGTACATATTTTATCTCATACATTTCAAACTGGTTACGGGTGTGCCAACAGTCTAACAATATGTTCTTGATACTCCATGGCGTTGGAGTTTCCCGTTTGAGAACACGGACTAGAATGTTGCAATCACTGTGAATCAAGACTTTTGTGATTTGTCTCTGTGCGCATCTTTGAATCCCGCATAAGAGAGCCCACGCTTCTGCTTCAAATGCTGATGAGAATGATCGTTGTAATGCACCTGCAAAAAGAAAAGAGCTGGTATGAGTTCGTGCAATGTAGCCTGCACCCCATGCCTCCTTGGATCTGAATGATCCATCTGTGACAAGTGGGACCCAGAAGGGAGGAGGGGGATCCCACTGAACCCTATTTGAGTTCGTTGTGGGGGGTCACTCAGGACGGTGGATACGAGTATATTCATTTGAGTTCACCAAGGCTTGCTCTAAGACAGACAACATACTGGCCGGCTATGATCTAAAATGCAGATTATTCCTGGCATTCCATAATCCCCACATTCAATAGAGTATTAAAGAGTGTAAAGTATCCCTGGAAGGGGCATCTAAATCACATCCCTCATGTATCCAGTCACCAGCCTTCCAGGAAGTTAAGAATTGGAAATCTAGATTTAGTCTCTGCTGAACCAAAGACCAAAGTTGATGAGCAATATGACAGTCAAGGAATAGATGAATTGACGATTCCATAGCAAGTCCACACAGAGTACATGTAATATTGATAGATGGATCAAAAATTGCAATGCGATCTTTGGTTGGTAAGCGACCATGCATAAGCTTCCAAATGAAAATATTTATCTTAGGGGGAATAAGAATTTTGCTTAATAAGCTCCAGCCGTACCATATATTATCTATATAGAGCATGTCGACATACCCAGAAATCTATATGCAGATTTTGCATGTGCAATACCATGGTTATCAGGAAACCAGATCCACCTATCATCACGGGGACATACAGAAAGATAAATGGTCAAGATATGAGCAATTAGAGCATCACCAAAATATTGTTGCAGCAATTGTAAGTTCCACTGTTGATTAAAGATCAGAGTAGAGACTGGAGAATCCAAGAGATTTACATTTACATAAGTAGGCATTAAATTAATAGGTAAACAAAAAATCCATGGGTTAGAAAGAATCTTAGCATTTTTGCCATTTCCAATCAATATCTGCATACCCTGTCTTATTTCTTTAAGAGCATTCAGGATTAGCCGCGAGCACCATGAAGTTTTTTTTTCCAAATGGGTGCAGGACCAAGGGTGGGATACACCATACTTTTGTGTAACCAGATTTACGCATAGGTCCTGTGACCCATTTGCACTGAGAAAATTCTTTTAGCTGTAATGAAGGTTCTAATCTGATATATATTCCTGACTCCTAGCCCACCCAGGGACCTATGTAGTTGAACAATGTTCCAATTTATTAAATGAGATCCTGTCCTTGTACCATCTGCAGACCATAGAAATTTCCTAGATTGTCTTTCTATTGTTTCAATGACACCATTTGAAATATGTATTGAAACCAAAGCATAGTTTGGGATTGTGTTCAGAACTGATTTTATCAAGGTAACCTTACATGCCTGATTGAGTGTTTTTGCTTTCCATCCTGCCAGTTTTGAGTCTATCTTATCATTTATGAATGATTGTTCTTTGCAGCTAAGAAACTTGTATGAGATGGATACACCTCAATATTTAAAAGGATAAGCTCCTTCAGTCCTTCATTCATACCTAAGGTGTTCCTAATTTTGGCTTTCTTGTGTGCATTCATTTTAGGAGGAAATAAAATGCCAGATTTCTGTAAGTTTATTTTCTAATTTGTGAGCATACCACATAACCTGAAAATTTCCTTCAACCTCTAATATTTTTTTATTGTTGCGGCAATGAAAATTAATATATCATCAGCATATAGTAAGTGACTCATTGAGAATTCTCTTAACCTGAAAGGTTTTATGTGACCTGCATTCACTTCTTGATTCATCAAGGTGGAAAAAGTTTGTGACACTATGATAAATAAGTATGGTGAAAAGAGGGTCTCCTTGTCTAATTCCCCTATGACTTGCAAAGCTAGAGAAAGCACCATTTATATAGCAATTATAAGAAGGGGATGAAATACATGTTGTGATCCAGTGTATAAATTTGGTAGGAAAGTTCATAAGTGTGAGTGCATTGATAACTGCAGCCCATGAAACACGATCAAAAAGCCTTTTCCATATCTACTTTAACCATGAGGTATTTTTGTTTACCAAACTTCATTGAGTGAACAATCTCTTGGGCTATTAAAATATTATCTTATATAGATCTATTTGCAACGAAAGCAAATTGGCATTTATCAATGAGGTTGGTTAGTGTGGGTCTTAGTCTGTTTGCTAATATCTTTGCTAGTAATATGTACAGAACATTACATAGTGCAATAGGTCTATAATATGCAACTGTCCTTGGATTTTGCTTCTTAGGAATGAAAGTTAGTGAGGTGGATCCCCAATTTTGAGGCATGATCCTAGTATAAAAAAATTCAATTATAACTTGTGAGACTCTAGGGCCTACTACATCCCAATATCTTTTGTAGAATTCTGTGGTAAAACCATCAGGACCAGGAGCTTTTCCAGGTGCATGTCCCATAAAGTATCCTTAATTTCCTGTAATGTTATTGGTGTTGTAAGTTGACTGTGCCATGAGCTTTAGAGACATGGTAGGACTGGCCAGTAATATGAATTAATAGGTTGCTGAGATTTAGGCTCCCATAGTGTTTTATAGTGGTTTACAAATGTTTGTCTAATAGAGTGGTCCTCAGTGAGTATCATTCCTGAAGGTTCTTCAATAGATTCTATATGGTTTCTTTTCTGCCTTATCATAGTACTTAAGTGATAGAAGGTGGTATTCATGTCACCATTTTTTAACCAATTTATCCTTGATTTACTCCATCATTTAATGTTGATTTGTCTAAGTAATGTTGCATGTTGATTATATAATGCTCTTAGTTTTGTTAGCTCAATTGTGGTCATGTCTTGTTGATTTTCCTTAAGTTCTAGTTGATTGATCTCATGTTTGACCTGTGTGGCTCTATTTTCTAATTTCCCAAGGCTCCTATGGTTCCAATATTTGGTTTTATCTTTTATAGCTTTTAGTGCTTGTTGCAACTGATTATCTAGAGGTCCATATGAGAGTTTATTCCATTCTTCTGATACAATATTCCTTAGTTCCTGATACTCAAACCAGAAATGTTCATATTTAAAAGGTCTCGGTTTAAGTTTTGTTTGATTTGTATCTAATATGAGAGGAGCATGGTCTGATGCACATCTAGCTAAGGTCTTAACAGTGAGATTGAGGTATTTAATGAACCAGTGGGAGTTGAGCAAGGTTCTATCTAGCCTGCATAGTATTCGGGAGAGACCTACTCTATTATTACACCATGTGAAATGAGTACCAGAAGGTTGAACATCTAATAGTCCTTGAGACATAACTAACTTTTTTAAACTTCTTGAAGATTTATTTGGTTTAAAGTTTTGGCCACCCCGTTTGTCTTCCTGTTGAATAACGCAGTCTAAGTCCCCAATAAGTGCCCAAGGGATGTCATCAAATTGTATTGAACTAAGGCTCTGCCAGAGTTGGTTTCTTAATTTTAATTGGGTGCTAGCATAAATACAAGATAGAACGAAAGAGAATTTTTCGTATGTTACTACCGCATGTAGAACTTGAGGGGATGAGTTCATAAGTGATAACTGAAAGGAATCAGAGTTCCAGGCTAGGAGGATACCTCCTGTTGCTCCTGTCCCTACATGATATATACCTTTCCATCGTCGTCCTAACCTTTTTATTACCTTCAGTGTTCGATTCTCATCGGTGTGCGTCTCTAGTAGTATTAAAAGATCTGAGGAATGTGCTTTTAGCAAATCCTACAGGCGATCCCAAACTTTGCTCTGGTATGCGCCCCTACAGTTCCGTGCGATAATCTTCATGTGGAGACCTCCTCATTTGTCGCCCTGGTTTCTTCATGGCGACTAGATAGGCTCTCCTGCACATCATATAGAATATTAGCTGAAATTAGAGAAGGAGTAGAGTCTTTACCTTTTCCTTGTCGTCCTTTCCCAGCTTTTGGTCTAGATCTGAGAGTAGGTGGTGGGGGCGAGAATCTCTTTCTTTCTTTGCGGATTCTCTTTATCTCCTTAGCCTTGTCCACTAGGAGGTCCTCGTCTATTTGCTCCTCCTCCGATTCAGCTTCTGAGTCTATAGGAGAAGCTCTCTGTCGGCTGAACCGATCATGTACAAGGTTTACCATATCTTGGTGCTCCATGGGCGTATCCTGTGCGCCCCCTAACAGATCTTTCTTAGGAGGATGAGAACCCTGTCCTTTTGAGCCAGAACCAGAAGCACTCCGGGACTGAAGAGGCAGTGAGGTATTTTGAGGTAAAAAGTTAGGGTTACTTTGGCTTTCCGGAAGTGGAGATGAGTTTTGTGATGCTGAGTTGATGTTGCCACGCGTGAGATCCTTTTGATCAGACGACGCATTCCAAGTGCCTTGATCCTCAGTTTCTCGAGGAAACTCACGTGCTAGATCACGAGAAGGGGAGCGGATATCCGAGTGTCTAGTTTTTCGAGTTGAGTCACGTGCCCGCTCTTGACTTTGTAGTTTTGTGTTGCTTCCACGTGGAGGTGTTCCTTCATCATCCGGCGGACAAGCATCGAGATTCAAGATTGCCTTGGGATTCTCAGCTGGGATCATAGCCGTTTGATACATCACAACTGCTCCAGGTTGCACGGCATTGTAACGGGTATCTTCCACCTGTGGAGGATCAACCATAGGTTCAGAGATAGCATCAATCGGATGGTCAGGATTATACCTTGCTAGGGCATCGAAGGAATTTCGGATGCCAGGTTTTTCCGCCGCCGCTGCAACACCAGGTCTCACCGTGGGTCGACGGTGTGGAACAAACGATCTCCGGCGATTTTGGAAGGATCGGATCCATGTCCCATACAGCAATGGTTCGGCATTACTTCTGGGCAACGATGTATCTATCTTACTATCCAGGCATGAAGAGATGAATATGCCCTGTACAACCACAACCAAAACATAAAAGGGGTAAATTTTCATATGAAACCCGTTGGAAGAAACGATTTCCATCCGGGGTACGAATCCATAATCCTTGTTTAATCGGCTTTGATAAATCCATATTGACACACACTCTAGCGAATCTGCAGCGCTCCCCTTTCAGTGTATAGTCGTCCACTTTGATAGGATCACCAAAAACTTTTGCAATACGCAGGACAAAATCTTTGTTACCAAGCTCGAACGATAACCCAGGGATTTGAATCCATACTGGTGTCGACGTGAGTTGTTCCTCCATGGGGCGAAAGAAAGGTTTCGGTCTTGAGATGTTGAGGGTTGTGCCTTGAAAGGTCCATGGTCCATCTGTAAGAACATGGAGAAGATCTTGGTCATTTTCGAACGAGAACAGTAGATAGGAGTTACTTAGCTCGATGATTCGCATAGGATCCTTTAGATTCTAGATAGCCGGTAGTTCCCGGAGGAGCAGCTTCGTAGGATGGGTGGCTCCAAAGCTGCGATCCATAAGACAACGTCGGAGTGCTTCAGTTCGATCCGCCGTCTCTTCCTGAGAAATGATGATTTCATCTTGAGTTGCCTCTTGTATCTTCTTTAGCTGCAACGGTGGAATGTAGGGCACAGAGTATTTTGTAGATCTGACGATGTTGGACCAAGACGGTTTTGACTGCGTGGTGGATGGTGTAGGTAAGATGGGGGTTTTTGCGTTTGTGTGGGAAGGAAAGTGAGGGATCGAAGAAATGGCGGAGGAGGATGAGGGGAGAGGAGTAGGGTCTGGAGGTTTCGCCATCTCAAACTTAGAAAGTGAGAAATATGACTAAAATATATAGATATAATGTAATCGAGATTCAGAAGCTGAAATTTCATAATTATCTCATCCTGCTCAGTTTTCTTTTGTCCATTTTATGTTTTTTTTTCCTCCACATTCTTCTTTATTCTGCGGATTGAAAATTTATGACCATGCAGTCGTTAAATAACATAAGTTGACACGTAAAACACAAAAAATCAACAGTTGTTAGATAACATAAATTGACATTTAAGATACATAAGTTCTGACTGGGAAACTAAAACTTCCAACCCCTCAAATTAGGTCGATTGTGAAATCTGAACAACTCTGCTTACACAAATTGTCATCCTACTTCTTACTGTTCAGTGGTACACCATCACCCAACAGTCACCCAACTACCTACCAGTACCACCATCTCACCGTCATTTTCTTCTTGCAGTTGTCCCGTGATTTCAGACTTGCAATTATTGATTTGGTTTGTGAACTAGTGGTTGGACTTTATATTTTAAAATTCAAATGATAACTAGATTTTTAATAAGTATAAATATGACTTTTCATCTTTATTTCTCGATATAAAAAACTATTTAAAATAAAATAAATAACAAAATGAGCACAATATTTTGTAATTAATACAAAAAGTAATTTTCTACCGTTACTTCGTTGTTATTTTCAATGAATTAAGAATGTAAAAATAAAAATGATATGTTATAAATATTAAAAATTAAGTTAATAAATGAAAGTTGAGAAGGATTTGAGTGACAATTTGAAATAATTTTGGAGGCTATTTGTAATTATATAATTTAGAATTAAATGCTAAATTGATAAGGAAAAAAATGAATAACCAGATCACCTTGATCATTGATCAGGGACTTAGTTGGTGACTTCTAATACTTCCTTCTCATATATTACAACCCAAAAAGGCCAAAATCAGGGTTAGGGCCGCACAGTCCTTGCAATTGTCGTCGTTTGCAGCTCCTGGCAACGTAATTTTGGACCTAGTCCTAAGCATTAACGTCTAAGATTTGATAATAGTAGCAAACCTTGTCTTAATCAAAGTTTTTACATGAAATCTTATAGGATCAAAGGAAAGGAACAAGGTCCCATTCGTCCTCCTCATTTTGCATATAAAAAGAAATTCCAACTTGCAGGCATTATGTCAGAATGGAATCCAAAAGCAGCACAGAACACACATGACATAACATTTGGCATGCATGATTAGTATTCCCCCACATCATCATAACTACAATAACAGTAAGCCATCAACAAAGTTGCTGTGAGCCTGTGACTGAAAAGGTAGCAAAATTGAACTCTGAAAAAGCATTTTCTTTAGAAGATAGTATGCTTAAACTTTAAAAATCCAATTTATGAACTATATCTGAAATTAGCTTCTCAAGTATGGTTCAGAAGTAACAGTAAATCAAATAGAATTGTACTACTGAATCACATAATATAAACACTAATAAGCATCATAAATTCCATCATCACCCAATCTATAAGATCCATCTTTTTGCTGAGCAGACATTTTTATGTGAAAGCAAGCACCAACTACTCTTTCTCTGCAACCACCACCACCACCACACAAAGGCTAACACTAATAGTAGTTTACCACCAAACCGGAGACACCATTCAAAGTTACTCCTCCGTCATCCTCCAACTAATAGCAGAGCTTTTCTGCATCAACAGCAATGGCAGCCGCGCCATCTCCGGTGGAGGTCGGCGCTCATGGCACCATCGGATCGCTGATCTCACGGGAGATAGAATACTTCAGGAAACTGGAAGTAGACCGTCGTGGAGTCTCCAATCAGGAACGCCACGAAACGAGCACGGATGTCGCATTGAGCTGTGGAGAGCTGAGACATGGATCAGGAGGTGCCTCAAGTAAGAAGAAAGCAGCAAAGAAGAAAAAGAAGGACGCAACTGGTGGAGGATTCATCCCCAGCATCTGTTCTGCAGTGGACATCACTGATACGAGCCCGATGGCGCGGATTACAGGACTTGGCTACAGGAACCTGAGGACAGACGAGAAGAAGCTGCCGCAGAACTAAGCAATGGTCTCCGAAAGCTTGGAGAAACCGAGCTTACGCAGCCGGCTGCTCATCGGATTGCCACACTTGAGATCTACTACCTCTACGAAGTAAGTGCGACCTTTCCTCTCCATCTCGTCAGTGTCTAGATGTCTATCCACAGGGCTCCCTTCAGATCCCAGCATCGGAATTCTTTGTGCGCTGCTCTTCCGGGAACTGTACCGAGGTTTCTGAGCAGCTACAGGCGGATTCAACTGATTGTGCGCATTGCAGCTGCTGCTGGTGTTGCTTCTGCTGCTGCGAGGTTCGTTTGGTTGGTTCCTGCGATGCAATAATCTCCTGGGAGTATCTCCACACAGCACGGAGACTGGACTTGTTTGCAGCCTTCTCCGGGCAGAAGTAGATGGCCTTGGGGTGTTCTTCATCGATTCTAGCTCTCTTGTCATTAAGGCGCCAATTGTGCCTGTTGTGCCCACCTTGACAGATCCGCCATTGGTGCATACTTCAGTTGTACGAGGCATAATTCTTATGCTGATGAAAAGAAAGCTTTAAATGGAATGCCAAAGCTGAGCTTTATGCAATTCTAGAGCATAAATGATTAGTTAATTTTGCATCCGATGCTTGTTTCAGTAGCTTCTTCACAAGTCTGAGAAGGTAAGACCTTGAAGTTTGTTTCTGTTACTGGTTTTCCTGCACATTAAACTACACAGAAACCAGAAACTTAGTACTTGTTGGAAAAGCAGAAAAAACATAGGGGATCAGTTATTCTAGCCGGCAAACAATATGACGTGAAAATGGCAAATATCGAAGTGGAGGAGGAAGTAATGATAGTGAGTAATATCACTAAAAAAACTAGCTAAAATATGAATTACATAGTTGCAAAAAATAACTGAAAATAGAGATTGTCCACATATTGCGATAAGCATCAAGGTCCATATTTACCATCATCAATCATCTGAATCAACCTTGATCATTGGATCTAAAGAAGCATCAAGGGTCCATATTAAACAGTTGTAAGGAGCTTACTGCCTCATAAATGTTTTGAATCAACCTCACCAATTTCCTTTTTATTGTATAACAATATTCAAAAGTTCATATTGTTTTGAGAAATAAACTAGATGGAATCAAAAGACACAAAATTTGACGAAGTTCACTTTTGATGTAGAAAAGTAATTGATGATATAGGATACAAAATAATTTAAATCGTAAAAAAATTATATAGAGACTTTCAATATAAAATAGAAAACAAAAATCTCATAACCATCTAAGTTTCAAGAACTTCGCCCTTGAGTCCCAGCAGGGATCCCCTTAAATCCTCTCTCAAGCTCATTGATCGGACAGTGAAATCGCCATATGAGATTAATGATTTTATGGCTCTATTTATTGGAGAGAGGCTTTATTGCATAATAGGTCGTATGAATTTATTATTGAGTTGAAACTCAAAGCATTATCAACACACATGTTATATTTTCAGCTTAAGAATCATAACAATTAAACACATCCTAAGCAAGGATTAGAATAAAAAATTACAATCACCGTGTCACAAAGGCAAGCTGCATCTCATAAATAGAATTTTTTTCAGTAAAATAATCCAAGTTCCTATGGGATCATGATGAAATGAGAAAATTGTTGGCTCCAAAACTGCTTATTGTATAACAAATATCTAATTCTTTGGAGTGACTAATCGGAATGGAAAGAAGAAAGTGATAGATGCAGCAAGGAAATATGTATAGGATGACAAAGAGATTTTAAGTCTAAGATCATAGAATCAGGATCAAACTACAGCTTATTAAACTATAAGGATAACTAAATTCTGTTGAAAGATCTAACTCATTTTCGGCAAATTGACACAAAAGTGTATCATACTAGCAGGCTAATAGCACTTCAAGGAGGCTCGAAATTTACACATCTCAAAACTGCTATGCTGAAACAGAAAATTACACGAAAAGACTACTACAGAATAAAAAGAGAGCAAAGAAATGGCACAGTCCTCAGGAAGCAAAAATGAAGAAGCAAAACCATTTCTGTACAACATTTTGCTAAACATACACAAAGTTGTTGATGCCCCTCTCGATCTCAGAGACTTTGAAAACTCATAGAACAACAAGGATCTGAAATTGCGTCTGTAGTGAACCATTCTGATACAGCAAGTGAACTTAGAATATCAAGAAATAGAATACATGTGATCAACCATCGAATTCTTTACTAGTAGAACAAGAAGGAAAAAGAAGCTCCTGAATTGTCAACCGGAAGACAATAAATTGGAACATCATTGAAGCTAATTAAAGGAAAGATCCTGGATAACATCATTAATTTCTCAAGCCCAAAAGAAACCATACAACTGATGCCGGTGATCATCCAACATCACTCTCTGCCTCCCTCAATTCAATCAAAACAAAACAAAACAAAAAGGAAGTGATAAAAAAGGAAAACAAAGTGTACAAATTCAGTCACTTAAATGAATCCAAGTAAAGTTCAGAGTTTGCATGATCATATCCAAGCAAAAAAAAGATGCAGAGCAGATCAGAGATCAGACGTCCAAGGGGACAAGAAACCATACCAAAATTAATTGAAATGCTTAATTTACTCCTTTCCTGTTCATCTCTCACCATTAACACCAGAGCAGAGCTTTGAAGTCAAATAAAATGCAAAAGCTGCCTACAAGGTCATCAGAATTATAGAGAGAAATAAAAAAGAGGGAGAGGAACTCGCAATAAATTCTTGGAAAGGAGTCGGTCGGATGGCGCATTCAGCGCAATGCGGGAGAAGACAGCGGCGTTTGCTTGCTGTCACGTTCTTTTCATCATTTTTATTCCTCCTCCTCCTTTCTTCTTTCTTCTTTCTTGTTTCTATTTTTATTCTTTTCTCTCGTTCAAAGGAGGTGCCAATTTATACCCCTCTCCCCCACACCACACCTCCTCCTTCGGCCCTGCGGGCTTCCTCCGGAACTCCATCCCTTAACGTATTCGCCAATGGCATTAATGCTAACGACTAGTGGCTCCATTTTTGGGGCGCCGTACATTAAATATAAAAAAAATTAAGTTTGATACAAATACATCCGATATTATTACTTATGGAAATTAGTACTTCAATTTTAACCATATTAAATATAACTTCACATCATATTATTAGAAATAACTAGTAACTAAGAAATAATTTTACGAATTAATACGAAAAATAAAAAGGTTACTAACAAGAGTCCCGGCTCGAGGGATGATCATCAACATTTTTTTTTGAAGAAATTGTCTATCCTTTAGAATCGAATTAGTCTGTTAAAATCAATGATTATATCGAAAAAAGATAAATAAATAAAATTATAAATAAAAAGGGGTCCTTTGATGATTTTTTTTTCAGGTGAGTCCTAATTTGATAAATTTTAATTAAAAAGTTATCCTAAAATTTTAATGGGACTTATAAATTTTGATTTATTGTATTTGTAATTTTAAGTAGAATAGGTTTTCAGGTTTATCGAATATTTCTTGCACCCCTGATGTCCAAAGTTTGTTGTTTAACTAAACTAAATAAATGTTCAACCATTCACTTCCTAATTCATTTATGAAAAAAGAAGTTTAGTGCAATTGCATCTGAGATATACATAATTTTGATGTTGATAATATATATTTCGATCGCAAAAGATAGATTTCATTTACCATTGTAAATAAAAATATGGACTAACAAATTACGATTCGACTTCTGATGATATTTGAAAGGGAATAATGGATACGTGGACTTCTTTGGATGCTGCCGGAGGGCGTTACCTGATAAGATAAAGCCGGATTTCGATTTCGGATCAGGTCTGAGTTGTGTGTTTGTCCGATTCATGATCACATCTCATTGTTCCTTGTCGGTTGCACAGAGAGAGAATATTTGATAAAATTAAACTTGTATACATCAAAATTCATCTTGGAAAATTCACCAAATTCCATAATCTATCCAACAGAACTTAATCGATCTAGTCATAAACTAATAATGTAGCTGATGAACTAAGGAAGTATCCAAAGACAAGTTAGTCATAAACTAAGACAGTAGAACAGTAGTTACACTAAATTGAGAAGTGGCAGATTACTCTAATTAAAGTAAGTGGCTGAACAGTAGAACACGCCATTAGATCTCCAAGAAATGGATTCGTGTGGAAGTTGTAGGCTGTGTGTGGACCCGAGTCCTTGCTCGTATTAAGGAACTCTCCATGTCCTTTTGTCATGCATAATTGATGTGCTACTTGTAGAGCTATCCATTTAATTATTGGCGCTCTTTAATTGTTCTGTTTAAGCCAGGGTACATTGCGTTATTGCAAGATGGACCTTGGAATTGGAATATCTCCTAGAATTTAGATGAACATGTTCTTATAACAATGAGCCTCATTTCGTATCGGGGCTTGTTAATTTGTTTGTAGGAATTAAATTAATCAAGAGGTGGGCACCTTTATGATCATTGGTTGGCCATTTTTTCCCTCTATATGGAATATGAATCACTATGCATTGTAGTGATGAAGCCATTTAGTATTGTTGTACAGCCTGCGAAATTTGGAGCACACACAGCACAGGAATAAAGATTTGTTCACAGGTTTGAGTCAATGGTTATAAACAGAGTTGGTGGACAAATCAATGGATCTATGAAGTCCCTCTGCAAAAATAGGTCGTGCAACACTATATATTATGTATACATATAAGTTTATTTTTTCCATCACGAAAGTAAAACTATTCTTTTACAAAAATCAATTGCTTATATTTAATTTTCATCTTCTCTTAATTTTTCCCTTAATGTTATTTTTTACATGACCAAATTGCTTCTGCTTCTCTCGTGAACTCACGCGGTGGTAAGCTCCCCGTAGTTTTAGACGACACATGCAAGCTCACTCGTGGGGAAGCTCATTGTTGTGCGAGGTTGAAGTTACGCATGCTGTCTCGACTGTTCTGCTTCTAGGGCTTTTGGCAGGTACCCAAATCGGGAGTAGACCTTATTGTGTGTGTGCGGGAGGGGTTTTCAGGATGGAACCCTCGCTTCCTCCAAAACCCCCTCCTCCAGATTCACGCCTCCCCTCCATTCCTCCAAGCTCTCTCCCCCCAAAATCGCAACCTGCTGCAAATGGCCCTCTTTCCTCTACTGCAAGAAGCACCTATGTTGCAGTTGCCCGTGATAACAGAGCAGAATCGGCCGGAAATCTACCCTATTTGTCACCAGCTCAACTGAAGCGGCTTCAAGATTCCATCGCCGATGAAGTCACGATTCCTGAAACAGATGTCGCAAAAAAGACATCTGAACTCAAGATGTGCCTGATGGGGCGACTCCTTACATCTACCCCTTTGGAATACTTGAAAGATGAACTTTCAAAGCTATGGTTATTGTCTTCTCCTCTTAAAATCACTGAACTCGCTAACTACTATCTTATTTTCCAATTCAGTGATGCAGAAGAAAGGGAGCGGATCCTCATTACCGGTCCATGGATAGTCCAGGGAAGTATCATGCATCTCTCTCTGCCGAAGCCATTCTTCAGGCCCCTGGATGAACAGCTCACCTCTGCACCTGTATGGATGCGACTCCCAGGTTTATCCTATGAGCTAGCAAACAAGGCAACAATCCTTCGTATTGCTGCACATTTTGGTACTCCTCTGAAAATAGATGAACACACAATTCATGGGGAGAAGAACAAGTTCGCCAGGGTGTGCATAGATCTGGATCTATCGGCACCCGTAAAGCAGGGCATCTGGATTAACTCCCCGGACGGTAACCGATTTTTTCAAAGAGTTCTATATGATAATATCCCTAACTTTTGTTTTGTCTGTGGCAAGGTGGGTCATATGATCTCTTCATGTACCAAAAGCTCCCCAGATGCGGGAGAGAATGGCACCCTACAGGATCGTAATACTGAACCTCTTCTGTATGGAAACTGGATGCGCACTCATCACCTGCGTCGGCGACCTTCTCCGGCAGTTCCTGAGCACAGAGGAAGGGAGAAGAAGACACGTGAGGCATCACGTGACCCTAGCCGTCTGGATAAGTTTCAACACCAAAACCCGGCCCAAAATTCTGAACTGCTGGTGAGCCGGAATCCTTCCCAAGCCTTAAGTGAAAGTATCCAGAACCATCCATCTCAAGATCAGATGGTGGTTATCACACCCATAGTTGTAACGGGCAAATCCCCAGAACGCTTGGATCAAATTAG
>LTAE01011091.1:0-15783 GCA_001647135.1 Pontederia paniculata
GTCATCCTGGATAGGAATGTTGGATATGAGATCTGTTGAATTGTCATCCTGGATAGGAACGATCTTCAGTTTAGGTTTTACATTTTAATGCATTTCAAAACCTTAATAAGAGAGTTGTCATCCTGGATATGAACGATTATCTTATTAGATTTGATTTAGTAGATGCATCCTGGATAGGACATCTTAATTTCAGTAAAATCTAATTCTCTTGAGAAAAATTTAAAACCTAAATTGATTTATTAAAACTCAGATGTCTCTTATTTATTCATCCAAGGCCAGTGCTCAAGTCATCATTCCGACACTTAATTCTTATATCTTTACCATTATTTAATATTTATTTTCATAATCAATAAATTCTTCAAACTCAATGTACCTCTCTCATTAAAATATTGTATTAGATATTGATAGAATAAATTTCTCGTGGGATCGGTACTCTATTCACTTACTTTATTACTTGATACGACTAGTGCACTTGCTAGCAATTTTGTATGTATAGTTAGCACGCATCACTTACACAACGTCCTTTCCTTTCCATATACCTATGAGGTGTCAATTTCTGGACATATTTCTCAGAATAGTGAACATGTGATGTACATTTTATTGACATTTTGTCATGCATATTTTTAGCCATTAATTTTTCTATCTATGATTATGATCTACTATTAAAATTATCCATATATGAATCATGTATTTATGGATAGTAAAATTCTTTATATGAATAGTTTTGATAGTTCAATGCATTGATCAGACTCACTATTGATTGTAATGATTGTCTTCACTTAAAGATGGGTTAAAGAGAATGATAAAAATGGGTGGCTTGAATATATTGAATGAGAAAGATATGAGCACCCCAGAATGAGATGCAATTGATATTTTTATCATCGAATGATAAAGATAATGTTAAACTCAATGTGAAAATTGGGATCATTGAGATAATGAATTATCCTATTGGTTCTTACTTAAATTGTTAATAGCCAAATTATGTTTCTTTACATATTAAGGATTTTATTTATGATCTTTATATGCTAAATGTCACAACTCACAAGTTCTCCCCTGCAAATTCAATTATGCAGATAATCCAAATGCTTAATAGAAATTGTTGGGATGATGATGATGGTGCTCATGATGGTCTGCTCTGCATATGACATGAGAGCTTGGTCGAGTATTGAGTGTCATGCTATAGAGAAGAAAGAACTATGATTAATTAGTATTTTATTTTGATTTAATAATCTATGTTAGTTTTTTTATTAGAACTGATGTAATGGATTTTTAGTCTTCTTTATTGAAAAAGAATGTTTAGTTAAATTGTTAATTTTTATATGATGGCCAGTCTAAAGTAAGTCTATAACATTCCTAAGAGCACATTTTGTCCGGTGGCGAGATATGATTTTAGAGGCGTTATAGCCCATGTAACATTCTTGTCCCTCCAAAAATTATACCATAATGTAATCAACAAGATACATTTTATTTGACTCAAATACTTAGTTTGTGTAGAAAAATACACATTGAATATGCCTTTTCATGAAAAAAATACATTACCCAAATTATAAATCTCTTTTTGATTTATTTTTTTAACTAACTTACATATTTAAAATTTATTTTATTTGGTCGGTGTAGTTGAACAAATATTTAAAAAAATAGTAATAGCCATAAATTCATTAAATGATGATTTATTTATGAAAATTATTTTAAAGATATCTTTGACATCAATAACGGGTAAATAAGTGGATAGTGGTTTAACAATGTATAAACATTTATTCAGCAAAGGATGGTTAACTATTAGCGGTTAGTAATGCTAATAAAAACATGTTTGGTAAATATAGAGGTTAAATTAATTGATAATTATAAAATTGACATAAATGAGCTTAATAAATTAATATGATAAATTATTTAATTTCTAATATTATGTATTTTCTAAATTTTTTTATTGTTATCTATAATAAATTATTTTGTATATATGCATAAATAAAAAAAATCTAAATTAAAAACTTTCACGTACTAATGTAAATAATATTAGAAAGTCAACAAGTAGCTATATTATGTGCATAATCAAAATTTAAAAGTGATAAGTTGGGTATAAAAAGTTCAATCTCTTTTCATCCGCTAAACTTTAGTAAAAATATTCTATCACTTAACCACTAATAGTTAACATATAAAATATTTTATCAAACACTTTATTATGAAAATAATAATAATTTAACCAATTCAAACCTCTAAATTTTAATCCAAACTCCATTTTTGAATTGCTAACCATAATTTAAATCGCAATAAGATGTAGATAAACGAATATTTGAAATCAAGATTAAATTTAGGGTGTGTTTGGTTGGAACTATCTTTGCAAGTTTCCTTGGAATGTATATAGGAATGTTATATTCCTATGTTTGGATTGGTTAACTTGGTAATCTATTTGGGAACCATATATTCCCCTTGGAATGATATTCCATCAAATAAAAGGAATCTCATTTCTTCTAAAAAGTGTGGTAATCTTTAGATTACCATGTATTACAAATTATAATTTTATTTTCTTTAAAAGTTATCTCACCTCTAAAATAAATTGTATGAACTTTTCACTTTCTCTCTCTTCTAATATCGATATTTTCTCATCTATAATCTCTCTCGTCTCTTTTTTAATATTATGACATTCTCTCTCCTCTATATTTTTTTTCTTTCATCATTTTCTCTCTCATATAATATTTAATTTTCTCTTCCCTCTAATAACTCATTTTCTCTTTCTCATAATCTAATCTCATAACTTTCTCTCTCATCCAATATTTTTATTTTTTCTTTTTCTAATATCCTACTTTCTCTCTCATATATTATTTCACTTTCTCTCTCCTCCATTTTTCTCATTTTTCTTTGAAATAATGTCTCACTTGGGCTCTCCTCTAATATTTCACTTTTTCTCTCCTCAATTTTTCTCATTTTCACTATCATGTAATATCTCAATCCTCTCTCCTATAATATAATCTCATAACTTTCTCTCTCCTTTAATTTTCTCATTTTTTTTCTCTTTTGTAATATCCTATTTTCTCTCTCCTATAATATTTTACTTTTTCACTCATCCATTTATCTCATGGTCTCTATCCTACAATATAATCTCATAGCTTTCTCTCGTCCAATTTTTTATTTTGTCTCTTTTGTAATGTCTCGTTTTCTCTCACATAATATTTCACTTTCTCTCTCCTCCATTTTTCTCATTTTCTCAGTCATGTAATATCCCACTTCTCTCTCCTATAATATAATTTCGTAATTTTTCTCACCTTTAATTTTCTCATATTTTCTCAAATATAATATCATACTTTCTCTCTCATCTACTATCACTCTCTCCCATATAATACCTTACTTTCTCTCTCCTATAATCTAATATCATAACTTTCATTTTTCTCCAATTTTATCATTTTCTCTCTCCTATAATATCATACTTTTTTCTCTCATCGAATATATTATTTTCTCTCTCCTATAATATAATTTCATAACTTTTTATCCTTAATTTTTTTCTAATATACTTACTTTCTCTCTTCTATAATCTTTAACTTATCTTTTATTTAATATCATAACTTTCTTTCTCCTTAATTTTTTTATTTTATCCTTCTCTAATATCTCACTTTTTCACTCTCTCTTACATAATTCTCATATTTTTCTCTAATGTTCTCTATTTTCATATAAATTATAACATTAAATTTATTTTAAATTGATTCCGACCTCGAACCAAACGTGAAAATATCAGATTTGTAGGAATATGATTCCTTAGAATCACATTCCATGGAATGTTATGATTCCAAGAAATATTACATTCCATCAACAAAACACACCGTATTTGATATGCTCTATGTTTAGATGAATGCCAAGGAATCTTTGAAGGCATATTACATTCAGTTGTTTGGTTTTTATAATTTATAGGAATGAATATGAAAATATTATATTCTAGACTTAATAGGATTCCCTTGAAACCTTGAAATGTGGGAATCACATTACTCTCAAAATTCATAGTAATGACTCATTCCCTTAAATATTATATTCAGTTGTTTGATCTTTTACGCAATTTTCAGAAGCTTTCGATAATGTAAACTTTCAGAGTTTGCTTTAATAAGTACTTTTGTGAATAATGCAGTATGTGACTTATGAAGTATGTTAATTTTTACAATCTGAAATTTTAATTTTTATTTTTTTTTCATTTATGATATTCATCTCTTTTAAATTATAAGATTTCTAGGAATGCAATTAATATCATAAACCAAACAAAATAGTGATAGATTCTAATTATACACCAAACACAATAATATTATATTTCTAGAAATGTAATTCCATGGCATCACATTCCATAGAGTGTAAGGATTCCAAGAAATTCACCAATCCATAAACCAAGCACACAGTCAGATCACGATCATTTGTTAGTAATATTTATTTATTTAAATAACCTTTTGGAAGATAATGATAAAATTGGTAACAAATGAAATTAATATTAAATGATAATGAAGAAAAAAAATGCACTTCCTTTTTACATCTTTTATCTTCTTTTAATGATTTGGGCCTTCCACCTTTCCACCTACTACAATATTAAGAAAAGGGAAAGATAAAGAAAATAGTCATTCTCCAATCAAAATGTGTCTACTTTTGGTTTAGAAAGGCGTGTTATAAATGTTATTGGATTTTTAAAAAAGTTGAGACTAAAAGAAAGAAAAGATAAAAATATTTCTTTTCGAAAAGTTAACATAATTTTATTTTTTAAAATTTTGTTTTGACTATTTTTTTCGAAAAGTTATCATAATAATAATTTTTAAAATTTATTTTGATTAATTTATGTTGTTTTGAATTGTAATTTTCTTTTTTACGTATAGAAAATTCTGAAACTAAGATCTCTTTCAATGACACGGGGTTGGTTGCTGTAGTCACCCCTGGGCATCAGATCCAAAGTGTTCATAACTGTGCCTTTCAATTTTCAACAAAAACAAGTGCCAACAATTGTCACCATAGGACTAGTGTGATTCCATGCATTGACATAAATACGTTTGTATACATCAGATTAATCTGCTGTAAAGGTTAATTAGTTTCGACCATATATAATTAAAGTCCATCAGCGGTTACCAAAACAGTTTTAAGAACCCAATCTGATGTAATAGCTGTAATTTCACTTATAAATACATCAGCATGTCTCAGCAACACTTCAACAGTTCACAATGTCACCTTAAAATTCCTTTTTCTCTCCTGTTTCTTTTGTGCCATTCTAATCAATTGATGTTGAAAGTAGAACAACATATTTTGTTCTTTGAGCTGCTCAAATCTCATCAAAATTTTGTTGGAATTAATTTTACAAACCAAGGTTTGATGTCTGTATATTTGTTAGAACAAGAGGTCTTCACTACCTTCACAATGTACATATCATTATCAATCATCTTTTGATAGAACGATTTTAATCTTGGTTTATATTGAAAAGGCGATAATTCAATCCACAAGAACAGTCGATAATATCATCACCTTGCATCTGTTTTTTTCTTTTTTGCTAATAATATGTTGACTTCAATTTTTGTTGTTGTTTGTAGACATTGAATGCCTAATTGATTGCCATTTAAAGGACGCCAATGATTAAATTCAGTGTTCCTCGAAGGACGAAGCAAAGTTGACACGTGAAGAGGACTAAAATGCTACAGT
Source organism: Pontederia paniculata (assembly GCA_001647135.1). Lineage (NCBI taxonomy): Eukaryota > Viridiplantae > Streptophyta > Magnoliopsida > Commelinales > Pontederiaceae > Pontederia > Pontederia paniculata. The sequence continues at coordinate 5,650 of LTAE01011091.1, forward strand.
TTTGAGTAAATTTCTTCTGCAAATGTCCACAAATACACTTGCCAATTTTATTTATATTTCTTTGGTTCAGTTCCCTGCAATGTACTTAATGAGAAATAAGAACCGGATAACATATGAAAAATATTACTCATCCTAAGACATCTATTTTTTTTCGATAAAATCCCAAAACATTTCCTAGGAACTTCAATTATTTTATATTGCAGAGCTTATATGTATTGTTTAATTATATTGCATCACCAATCACACTACCTAAAGGTTACCGGCAAACCAGAGAGTAAAAGTTAAGCTGACAAGAGCCATCCATTAGTTATTTTGCTAATAGATGATGTTTAAGATCATCTTTTGATAACAAGGTTGCAGAAGAAATATTGCAGATGATTATAAAATGAGGAGGAACTTCTGCGAAATGCAATTTGCTATGCAAACAAGTTGAATTTCCTAAATTTAATACACTATGGAAACCTCGGCCTCCACATTGGTTGTTGATGTTGTTGTTGTTGTTGCTGCTGCTGCTGTGTGTCTGCAATTCTGTGGAGTCGGCCAGTCGAGGAAGTTGGATGATGTTCATCAAGCCTCAGCACATTCTGGAACCGGTAAAGATCATTTCGAGCTGTTCCGTTTCCAGTAAATTGACTACTAGTGTTACCAACATAAGCATCAAAGTGAAGACGAGATCTAAATCCTAGCTGTGAACTGGTACTAGGTCTGGTTAAACATGCGAGCAAGGAATTACAATTACTAAGTACGTCGATTGAAGAAAGTCTTTGGAACGCCTCCCGGAAGTCATTAGATATCTTGATGAGCTGATTCGGACCAACAGATCTAGCAGCATTTTCTGCCTGTTCAAAAGGATCTTCAACCTAACACACAACAGATATCACTCAGCTGTCAATACACATAAGAGGATGTTGCTCATTCAAATAAATGGTTGACAAAAATTGTATCAAAAGCCTGAACATATATACTTCATGGTTAGGTTCCAAGTGTAAAAGATGACTAAAAAATTGATAACAAACTCAATTTATTCAGCTACTTCAATGGTCTGCTTACGAGAATGTGATGTGTTTTCAATCTCCATCTTGGACTGCTGTTGAGCCTTTCCCATCGACCTGTGTGCGTACAGATGGCATATTCCGAAGATAGATTTCTAATATTAGAGAACTGCCAAACAAACATGAAAACTTAAGCTTCCATCATCCTTTATATGATTGCAACAGTAAATTTTCTTAATGAAAAAAAAAAGACAATATAAGGTCTCAACTGTACAACAACATTATGAATATTGCCACAAATAACATTTGATTGTGGCATTCAAGGACAATCAAGGTCGAGGCAGGCATTATGAGCCTGATATCAGATTATGAGCTTGGAGAAGCTAGTAAATTAAACTTAGCAAAAATGACATAAAAAGGAAAATAATATATTTATAATGGATGTCAAGTCAAAGATCTTAAAGTTCTAGTAAATCGAACTTCCTCCAGTTTAATTTCATTCCAACCTATAAGTTGTTTAGGAAAAGCTTTTAGATGAAAATAAGTACTTAAACTATTTAATCTGAACATTTAAACATGCCTTAATAAGTTTATAATGATAGCAGATAACCACTGCAAGGTTAACAAAATGCAAATGGCATTTTTTTCTAATCTCTGAATTGGTGCTGCTTAAGCTCCATGGATTACCTTATTGATAATGTTACCAATCCTAACATACCCCCATAAAAATTATAGATTTAAGTTGACAAATCTATACATAACATACTTAATTTAATTTGCCAATTTATCCAAATAATCTATGGTTGACAAAAGGTAGTTTGATTACAGAGAAGCAACTCAACCAAAACTTAACAAATTAATGATGAAAGTACCTTCTGAAAGAAGGATATTAGAAGCTGAGAAAGAGAGCTTGCGTTCTTCTTCCCATAATTTTGTGACTTAAACCTTCTTATGTTTGCAGCACACATATCCTCAAGGTTTCTCTCTGAGATGAAACTCGTATCTACAAAAAACACATATTGAGTACGAAATTTTGTTGAAGGAAGATGATGAATTGAATATCTATTTCCTACTTGCTAGAAATAATGGGTCAGACAGAAAATCCTTTATAAAATCATAAGAACCGATAAAGAGAACTTGAATGGTCATTTGAATATACTTGATATTGTGAAGCAAACAAATTCATAGAAATGTTTTTGCAAATATTTTGGTTATGCTCTATGTTAATAGACTTCGATGGGACTATAATTCATCTTGCTGCAGAGAGAGAAGAATTCATAGAGCAAACTAAAGATGAACTAATGGAGAACACAAGCAGATGATAGTGATGAACCACCTACCTTTAATATCAACAGAAAGATTTCCCTCGTATATTTCCTTCATTGGTGGTAAAATTGCAGGTTCACATGTCTAACAGAAAATCAAAGGCAAAAAAAATATTGTTGTCTGAGATTACAAGGAGTCAAGTTAACAGTTAAAGAATCGCTCTGATGGGGAAAATGCACAAGGAGAGTTGTATGAGGTAGCACCTGAAAGTGGAAGATAATCAGCAAGCAGATTGAAAATGAATTTAAAGTGCCCAACTTTGGGTCATTGATATTTTTAGCTTTCGCCCATTCTTTTGTCTGCAAACAAAGAGAGAGATGCTGAAACAAGATAATAAGTTAATGAATACATTGTTGGATGAATAACAAAAAACAGACCAAGAAAACCATGTCACGAAACCGGCTATCAATTTTGCTGATCCAGAGGAGCATTTTGGACTTAAGAAGACCACTATGGTTGTCAATAGAAACATCACAAGAAATACCGTTATATGTGCTTTTAAATTTAAGAAGAGGAACTCTTGCATATGGTATGAACTCAATCTGATAAGCTGCACCTGAAAAAGAAACAAGGACAAAGTATTATCTCAAAGCACTACATTGCTACACAGTAAGTAGAGAAACATGAAAGAACACACCAAAAGTGGTGATTGAACCGACTGTTTAACTCATATGGTCCTAATACTGTTACATAGAAGAAAAACTGTGTTTAGTAGTGGGAATACCTTCCCTTCTTAAGGCTCTCATTATGTCTCTCAGCAATTTTTTCTTCCAGTTTTTGCTGGTACAATCAATTGAATTGCTATCACATTGGACAGAAATATCCAAATCCCCATCTTTAGAATAAAGGTTCGAAACAAAAGATCCAAAAGGCTTCACCGTAGTACCTATTACAGTAATCAGAAGTAGAATTAGTGGGATTCAACGGCAAGAAGCAAAACCCAGATGATTTTACGGTAGCACAGTTATGTTGGATGCACTCAATACGTATAAGTATATAAGCAAACAAATAAATATGGGAAGAACTAAAACATAACCATTGTATTAAATTAGATTTGCTACCAACAATCCTAAAGCTTAAACCTTTAGGAAGAGCAACATCTTTATTATATTCTTAACACTCCCCCTCATGTGTGGGCAGCTGACAACTTTGGTCTACCCAAAGCCCAACACGTGGATAACTAAGGGCGGAAATTAATTTTTAATACAAGCGACGTCGAGGTTCGCAACTCAGGACCTCTTGATCGCATGTTAAATTAGATGTGCTACCAACAATCCTAAAAGCTTAAGCCTTTAAGAAGAGCTACATCTTTATATTTATATTCTTAACACATTGCAATCAGAAGGTCAAATCCTGTTCGCCCTATGACAAACTACATGCCCGTGAATGAGAATGCAACAATTTACTGTAGCACGAGTTATGTTAATCAGAACTGCTATAAAATGCATTTCAGCACAAAAAAAAACATGCAAGCAGATGAATAAATAGATGAAGAAAACCTAAAACATAATGTCATAATCATTGAAATCAGAATGTTGAAGTCTGCAATCTCTATGACGAACTACATGCTTATGAATGAGAATGAGACTGCAACATTTTTCATCTGCTAATGATTTATGAAAGGCTACAGCAATCGTGATTAATTTGATCATTCGAAAGATATACAAACAAGGTAAGGAACATTTAATACTCATCACCCGGAAACAGTGAGGCTACAATATAGTACCTGCCCTTCTAAAAAAATATATAGTAGCTGAATTAATAGTAAGGAATGCAAACACAAATCACCTTTCAAAGTATTCACTGAACAGAGACTAGTTGCAATCCTCTCAATTATATTCACACGTATTTCCTGGTCCCTTGCTGATGGTTCGAGCAGGGAAAGTATGTCTCTCAGATTTTGCTCGAGAACATCATAAGCATGATAAGAGACATCCATAGAGCCTGAAATCTTGTTTCTCAAAATACAAAATGTTAGGATATCAAATTCATGTACCTCAATAGGGTTTATCTAACTTTTATTTTCCATACAAGCTAGCTAGAAATCGTATAGGACAAATCCAAAGTTTTAACATGGATTTGGATCGTCAATTGTCAACATCATATACTAGATTAGTTGCATTGTCCTGAAAGCTCCTTCTCGGCTACGAGATGCACAAGGTATTAAGATTGCAGAGACATTCGAACATACACAAGGTCCTTTGAACACTTTCGTAATACCTAAAAAAATAATCTTTAACAGACTCTTCACGATGTCATCCTCAAAACATGAACCAGCACTGGTGAATGCATTGAAGCCCTTCCCCAACACAAGCATAGCTGTTCTTGGAACACAATTTGTTAAGGCACTAAAAAACCAATAAGTTTCATCATCTGCAGATAACCAATTACCCATCTTCATGTGACACGCAAAAGCACATAGACAATTCCTACTGTTCGATTCATTTAACTAAGATTGTTCAGGAAATTTAAGAACCAGGCAGAAAAAAAATGTATCTTTTACAGATCGTCCATAACTGTTCAATAAAGTCACATGATTGAAAAAAAGAACTCAAGTTTCATCAACAAGGAACGAAGAATCAATGCTAGAAGACACAAGGAACTGCGACAAATTCGAGGCTACTCACCGGAGATTCTCAAGACCTGGCAAAGAGACTTTTTCGTCTCCTTGTATCCCCTTCTTCGCCCTTATAACTATCAGAAAGTGAAAAAGGAATCCTTTTTCTTGTCGAAAGTCTAAAGTAAGCGATGGACACTCGACAATGTTAGTGTTGGCGGAGATTTTATCTTGGTGGGCGTTGAATTGACGAATCTGAGGAGGTTGCTTCGTCGCTGCGGCATCTTCCCTGCTCTCCTTTTTTCTTTTTTTTTTTTTTTTTTTGCTTTTACAAAAAGCTGAGCACTGCGTCAGATTGGATGTTGATATAAAGCATATGGAAAACCGAGAGTCGCAATGTAGTGGAATGATGATGATTATGATGATGATGATGATTGGAACAGATCGAATCGGAAATCTAACAGTGATGTAAATAACCAAAATTAAATAGGAATCGCTAATAAAAATAAAATCTCATTTCACCACCTAAATTTCTCAACATTATTTGTTTAGAAAAAATGGTCTCAACTTTAGAAATCTCTTGTGTTTTCTTTAGGTATAGTTTAACAAGTAAAATTTATGATTTAACAGATTAATTTTAGTAGTATTTGGATGAATTCAAAAATAATGATGACGATTAAAAAGTTAATTTGATAGATTTGTTTTGTTGAGTGTTTTCATAGAATATAAGAATGAAAAAAATAAAATATAATTTTTAAAGTAGATGAAGATTAAGTTGAATAAAAAATATAATATTATTATAAAAATAAGATAATAATAAATAATAAAATCTTTTAATAAATATAAGTTAAATATTTTAATTAACTCATTAAATATTATATATATATATATATATAAAAGGAGAGGTCGAAGTCACGAGAAGAAGCCAAGTGGAGCGTTGAAAAGATGCCAAGTGGCGCGTTAGTACAAAGACATGTGTCATATATTAGATTATAATTTGAGAAGTTAAAAAGATAAATTGAATTATAGATTAGATTATAATTTGAAAGAGAATAATTAGGTACTTAGAATCTAATAATCTATATAAATTAGTTTAAAAAAGAAAATAAAATATCTCTAAAAAGATATATTATAAAAAATATTTGTTATATAAAAATACTATTTGTAATATTTCTGTATAATTAAAAAGATATATTATAATAAAAACTTTATTACAGAAGAAAAGTTTGTTATATAAGAAACTGATATTTGTATAAACAAATATTAAATGAAAAAAAATTAAAAGAAAATACTATTTGTAATATTAGTAATCTAATAATCTATTTAAATTAGTTTGAAAAATAAAACAAAATATCTCTGTATAATTAAAAAGATATATTATAAAAAAAGTTTGTTATATAAGAAAATACTATTTGTAATATTTCTATATAATTAAAAAGATATATTATAATACAAAGTTTATTAATATATATTTTTGTATGAAGACATGTGTCTAATATTAAGATAAGAAGATATGTATCTAATATTAAGAAAAAAATATCTAAAATTTATAATTTAAGAGAGATTAAAAAGATAAAATTACATGCCACACTAAAAAATTATCTGATATATATTCTAAAAAAATTAAAATTTGAGAGAGATTAAAAAGATAAAATTACATGCCATGCTATAAATTTATCTGACATATATTCTATTTTTTTTATTTATTGATACCTTTTGGACTGATTTTTTCCCTATAAGTGAAAATAAAAAAAATAATTATGATTTTTAAAAGAGTCCTAACTTAAATGATTTAAGAAAATTAAAATTTTTAGGAAAATATTCTAATATAAGATAATGAATTAAAATTAAAAATATAATTATTTACAAAGAGACCTAACTCAAATGAAATAAATAAAATTAAAGATAAAGTAAGAAGATAAAAAATAATATTTTATTTTTAAAATATTTTTTAGTATACTTTATTATATGTTGTAGGTGCTATATAGATTAAATAGGTAATATAACAATAACATAAATATATTTTTTTTAATTTTTTAGTGCTACATTTGAAATTAGCAATATACAAAATTCTAAAATCATATATATATAATATATGTAAGCAAAGTAGTCTAATGCCACATCTCTTGACCATAATTTTGTTGTAAAATGATCTTTTAGAAAATTCGAAATAAAAGTTTGTATGATAAGAAAATAGAATTTTTTAGAAAAATATCTTACAATAAAAGGTTTGTTATACAAGATAATAAATTTAAATAAAAAATATAATTATTTGAAAGAATCTTAACTTGAATGAAATAAGTAATATTGAAAATTTAAGAAGAAAAAAATATTTTATTTTTATAATTATTTTATATGTATAAATATTATATGGATTGTAATGTAATAATAAAATAAGCATATTTTTATTTTTTTATAGTAACACGTTATGAAGACAAGTATTTAATATTAAGATAAAATTTTATTTTACAAAATATCTATAATCTTATAGTAATTGAGTAATTTTCATCAACTAACTACCTTTTAACTTTCACATTAGTTAAAATATACCCTCTAACTTTGATTTATAACAAAAATATCCTCCAAGTTTAAGTTCGTAACTCCATTACCCCTTTACCTGCTACAGGAAGTCACCTATATTATTATTTATATCATCTCAGATTTTTATATTTTTTTAAAAATTATATATTTCCATAACATTGATAAAAAAAATTAAATTTAATGTTTAAAAATCTTGGTCGAACAAAATAAGAATTCAATATAAATTAATTTAGAATCAATCAAAAATTCAAAATATTTAAAACTTCAAATTATGAATTACTTATCAATAAAATCAAATTATAGCATAATTAGTTCAAAATATATATTAAACTATTGACATTCTTATGTGTACAGTTTAAAATAAAGGTATTTTTTTCTTAATTGTGTGTGCAATTTTTGAAATTCAAATCCATAATACAAACTAATATTTAAATAGATTGAGTTTGTCTAAGTTTTGATTAAGTTGAATTTTATTTTTTAGCTACTTGGATCATGATATAATTAAATTATAAAAGTTAAATCAATTTTTTAATGAAACTAATTATAGAATAGTTAAATTAGTATCGACCGATCGTGATCACACGGGTACTTAAAATTAGTATATTAAAATGCGATAGAAAAAGATAATTTTTAAAATATAAAAATGAGATGACACAAATAGTAATATATACTAAAGTTAAAGAGTAATTGATGTAAATTACTCTATAGTAATCTAATAATCTATATAGATTAGTTTGAAAAAGAAGTCAAAATATTTTTGTATAACTAAAAAAAATATAATAAAAAAATTAAAGATAAATGTTTTCTCTTTGTTCGTTTGGTGCTCCCTTAGCTATTTTTTTTGTCCTAATATAAAATTATTTTATAATAAAATTTTGATCTATAAGTTAATCATATTTAGTAGCTAAAACTAAAAAAATATAAATTAATCATAATATATGGAAAAACCCTATTCTCGAATACTCACAACTTCTAAAAAAAAGAGGATAATATTTGTTATATAAGATAATAATTTAAAAATATAATTATTTTTAGAAGAAGAGTAACTTTTAGAAAGAAAATTAAAAGCAAATGACCAAAATAAAAATTATTTTAGAAGACATTTTAAACAAGTATATTATGAAAATATAAAATTATATTTTTTTAGAATTTACTATTCCATGAAAAAGGTATAAAAACAATAATGATTTTAAAAAATTTATAACAAAGCAAATTAAGAAAATTTAGAAAAAACTAATTTTGGAATTTACTTTCCTCTAAAAAATTAAGAAAAACCCCACGAGAAGATGCCAATATTTTCAAAATAAGGTCCATATCAAATAACATTCTCATATATCTTAAATATTATTTATTTTAAAAGGTTATCCTTTTAGAAAAATCTAAATAAAAGTTTGTTTTAGAAGAAAATAATCTTTTTTTATAAAAATGTCATACAATAAAAGGTTTGTTATATGAGATAATAAATTAAAATAAAAATATAATTATTTACGATAAAAATTCTAACTTGAATGAAAGAAGTAAAACTAAAGTTAAATGTAAGAAGAGAAAAATAAATATTTTGCTTTCAAATATGTTATATCTAAATTTTATTATATGACATAGATGCTATATCTATAGGTAATAACAATAAGATAAATTTGTATATTTTTATTTTGTCTTTCATAAGAGAAAAAATATTATAAAAAAAGAATATCATTTAATGTTTATTAGACTCATACCAAATGACATACTCAATTTATTTATTTTAATTTTTTATATAATTAAAAATCTAATAACAAAAAACCATCTCATGTTATGCTAAATATATAATCTGAGATTTCTAACGATTAGTTAGAAAATAATATTTATTTTTAATTACTTGAATTATTCTATATTTTGTACTTATAAATATGGTATTGCAACTTGTATTGTTACACGATTAAAGAGATTTTGAGCATTGTTATAAATAATACATGTTTAAATTTTTTTTAGTAAAATGATATGAAAATTATAAGAAGATAAATTAAATGCAAATTAGGGAAACTTGATTACTTTAAAAGATTCTTAATTTAAATAAAATAAGGAAACTTGATAAATAAATTTGAAAGAGAAAATAAAAAAATTGGCAAAGATTTAGATAATGCATGATTGGTGTAACATTTTATTACTTACAAATTTAAATTTTAAATTCATTATAACATATTATATAATATATTTATATAAGGTGAGTTTAGGTAAAAAAAAGGTACACAAACTAAATATAAAAAATGTTAGTTTCTAATTTTTTTATTTTATCTGAAAAAATAAGAAAAGTGAAATTTATAAGATGTAGGTTAAAAATGAATAAAACTAACCATACATAAAAAAAATTTAACTAAAAATTATAAGAAAAATAATAATAAATATCAAATTTTATTATAAGTATAAGTGTTTAAGTAAAAATTAAATATAAAAATCTAAACCGGCAATTTTACCTTTACATCAATATTTCATAATTTCTTTTACAATTTTCAAGTATTTTATAATTTTATATCCTCAATTTTATTTTGATAAATTTTTCAAATATACATACCTAATTAATTATATTATTAATTATTTTAACAATGAGACAATAGATAAATTTTAAAAATATATTATATTTTCAATATTATGTATGTTTAAATTTAAAGTCAAAGATAATTATTATTTCATGTAGAGTTATAATATATATATATATATATATATATATATAATTATTAT
>LTAE01011093.1:2725-15781 GCA_001647135.1 Pontederia paniculata
AGCCATGTTTTCATCTGCCCGGACGCGGTCCGTTTCGGACGCGACGTTAGCCGTTTTCTTGGTGTATCGTTTTCAAGTGTTTGGATTCTTAGTTGAAAGATTTATGTCTATCTGTTTCCAGAATTCATAAGTTGTGGGTTGTTATTCACTCGAGAGAAGCCTAGCAATTTAGGATTAGATTTTATTACATTTTAATTTAAATTGATTTAGATTTAATGTTTTCACGTACTCCTGATTTAATTTAAAATTAAGATAGTTAAGCCATCCGTTTTCGGAGTCTTATAAATTTAAATCAATTCTTCCACCATCTAATATTCAAACACTTTAACTGAATAAATCTAGAAGATAATAGGGGTGAAACAAAATTTTAATCCTAACAAACTAAATTTTTTTATCTTTTAATCTTTTCTTTTATATTTTATCTTTTATCTTTTCTTTTTATTTTCTTCCTTATCTTATCTCTTCCTAAATTCAATGCAAATCTTAAATCGGATTTTAAGATAAAATTTCAGACTTTAAAATTCATCAACCTCATGGGTTCGACACTCTTCTCATTATTTTATTACTTGTGCGATCAGTATACTTGCTGAGTTTTTAGCGTGTGATTTTTCGCATCAGGCTGATTTCAATCATGACAATAATTTGGCAGTAGAAGAATCTATTATGAATCATATTATGCAAATTTGACAAATTTGTTAAAAAAATGATTTTGTCCATGGTGCATCAAGAAATATTAGGTTGATATTTGAAACCTTATATCCTATTTTCAACGAGTTCAAATGTAATAATATATATAGGGAGGTGTACGTCACAACTAACTTGTCAATATGGGTCAAGACTCACATATGGATCGTATTTAGGAGGATGACTATCCTCAAGAGTTCTAGAACATTTTGTTATCCGACTCTTTTGATTTTTCCATCAATAGATAATTTAAATATTTCCTTTAAAAAATACATATTTTTATTTCTAGTGCATACACAATAAAGAAAATTAAACATTAAAGATAAAACAAAAACATTACTTTCAACTTTTATAGGTAGATCGGTAAAAAGTTAAATAATTTTTATACAAAGAAATTCAATGAAAAATTCATCCAAGAGAGAGCTACAAATTTGAAGAAAATTTGAAAGATTTTCTCATCTTTCTCCCTAATTTGATTTGGAAAAGAACTCTTATCAAACCCTAGCTCCTTGGAGATCAAAAGGAGACATATTTGAGCATTATTTGGAAGAGTTATGATGATTTAAAATTCAGTCTAAGGAAGAGTTACAAATTTGAAAATAAAATTTTATTATCTTCTTATTATGTCTTGAAGATATTTTCAAATTATCTCAAACTTAGTGAAGGACTAAAGATCCCTTGTAGGTTATAAATACACTTGAGGAGAGCCACAAAAAAAGCCTTATGCTAGAGAAGAAAAGCCTTATATTGGAGAAAGAAAGCCTTCTATTGGAAAAAAAACCTTTCACTGGAGAAGAGAGTTTTCTATTGGAGAACAATTCATATTTTTTTTTTAGAATTTTGATCAACTTAATGTCTAAAGAAGTAGTCCTATGCACGGTGCAGTCGTTTGAGGGTCGCGCTTAAGATTCTTCTCCATGAGTTTGATTTTCAATTCTTATCTTTATTTTTGGGATCAACTTCTCCATTTTCTTGATGTTATTCTATAATTATATGGATTAGTTTCTTTTAGGATAAATTTTTTGGAACCTTATGTTCTAAATTAAATCGACTTGAATATTTAATTTCTTTTGAACATAATCGACATTCTTAATGCTTATTTTCTACATGATGATGTTTGAATTGTTTATTGACTATCTAGTGTCATCGATTCTTATATTTTTTATTGCATGAAAGATTGATTTTGAATTGATATTGAGACAATTTATGTTGTAACCTAGATTACTTGCTTGAGAGTCATATGTATGGTTTATTGATTAGACTTATTTAAGCAGTCAATAGTATATGAATTGCATCATTAATGCGTCTTAAGATTAGATAAACTTAGCATGGATTCATTTGAACATCTTAATTTGCTTCGATTTTGAATTGATATTGAGACAATTTATGTTGTAACCTAGATTACTTGCTTGAGAGTCATAGGTATGGTTTATTGATTAGACTTATTTAAGCAGTCAATAGTATATGAATTGCATCATTAATGCGTCTTAAGATTAGATAAACTTAGCATGGATTCATTTGAACGTCTTGATTTGCTTCGATTTTAAGATAGTTGATTGCACATGTTTGAAAGATCATAATTTGAGCTATTCCTAATTCATTATTGGATTCAATTTGTGTTCTAAGGTATGATTCAATTTAGCATAGTAGTGAAGCAAAGTTCCCTAATTCCCAAGTTATCTGATCTCATCTTAGTTGACTTGTTCTTATCTTATTTTTAATTTCAATCAAACTCTTCTGCAAAACTTTTTTCTATTAACTTTGAAGTTAGTTTGAAAGTTACATTAGTCTTCGTAGGTTGGACAATCTACCAATACACTTTATTATGTGAATGATCACTGTGCTTGCTAGTGTAATTAGATTGCTTTTTGATACATTTGGATTAATTGATTATAATTATATTATGCAAAACAAAAAAAAAATATTTTCGCCATCATTCTTTGATTGAGCATTTAGTTGTCCACCTCATTTATGAGGCAAATGTTGTAGACTCGGTATAATTTTGTTGGATGTATCCATTTGAGAAGTGTATATTATACTTAAGACAATTTCGTTGGAAGAATCTATATATGAAACATACTTTTACAAGGAAATTTTATTTTTCACATCGTTGTAGTTTAAACTTGAAATTCAAACAAGGCGAACCCAAGTCTCATGTAATGATGGTATGGGAAGGAAAAAATCAATAAAGATGATTTGTTCATTTTTTTAGTTTTCAGCACGTCTAATTGGGAGAACACATAAATTTATATTGAACGACGATAATTTATTGATTGAAGAAAGTTATGTCCACGTCAACACTTTGAAAGTAGAGCCTTATCTAAATTAAGAATCTTAATAGAGATTAATTTATATTAGACAATTTTTTGTTCTTATTTTCATGTCTTTTTTGTATTGGGAACTCTAATATTTAAAAAAAAAAGTTAAATTGTAATATCAGGGATTATCGAATTTTACAAATTCGAGATGAAAAATTCTCCACTTGGTTTATGAAGCAAGTATATGGCGTTAAAGTGATAGTAGAAATTTGAGTTATGGAACGAAGAAAATGTCAACTTATAATGGTATCTCATTAATGGATATAGATTTCACACTTAAGAACATGGAGAAACAAATCTACGATGAATAGTGGAATGTGTGTTTGAGGTTGTAAATGAGTTGCAATATTATAGTGTTATTGAGCAAATTATAAAGTTATCATATCTTAGAGACATGGATGTTTTCATGTTGTAATGCCGTTGATTTGATCCACAAAATGGTGTTAAGGTTGATGACACGTATGATTTTATAGATTTGAAATGTAAATCAAGACTTCAATTTCAATGAATCATTTGTTCTAACTGAACAAGCACCTGCAACAAGTTTACTATAGAAATATACTTCAACTAAAAAAAGAGTGTTGACGAATGGTCAATGCACAAAAAAAAAATAACTTGTTCATTGAGGAAAAGATGAATGTTGAAGTTACTATATTTTATGGTATGCCACATACTTATTATTATCAAGACAATCAAACTACGTGAGTGAATAAATTTATACCACGATGATAAAATAACAATATGGTTTGACACAAATGGTCCTATAGGACCATTTTTATTTGCAAATTACACACTTTTTGATACAAAGAGCAAGTAGAAGAATTTGTGCACAATTATGATTCAAATTCAAATAAAAAATGATGGGATGGAGCAATAATGCATAATTCCTACTTCATAAAGTAATTGATTATTTTGAACATTCTCAGTTAAAAAATTCCTATCAGTTCTTACATCAAATAAGATTGGTTCATTTGATAAATTTTAATTGGAGAAGAATTTAAAACTTTTCCTACTTCAACTAGAAATTAGTTCTTTTAAAAAAATGACCAAGAAAAGGAGCAAAAACTTTATGAAAAAGAGTTTCAGTAATTATACAACTCCTTGAAAACTATTAGTGACATATTCCTAGTGAATTTGGGAGAATTCTGAAGTAAATTCAGTCCAAAAGAGAGCCACAAATTTTAAGAAAAAATGAAAGCTTTTTTCATCCTTCTCTTTAATTTGATTTGGAAAAATAAACTCTTATCCAACCCTAACTCCTTGGAGATCAAAAGGAGACATATTTGAGTATATTTGGAATAGTTTTGATGATTTAAAATTCATTCTAAGGAGGAGTTACAAATATGAAATAAAATCTTATTTCTTGTTATTATGACTTGAAGATATTTCCAAATAATCTCAAACTTAATGAAGGACTGAAGACCCCTTGGAGGTTATAAATACACTTGAGAAGAGCCATAAAGAAACCCTTATGTTGTAGACGATAAGCCTTAAAGTCTACACTTTGCACTCCTCCATTTGATAATTAGAGTTCTTTATCATGGTTGAGTACTTGCGAATTTGGTGTTTAACTTTAGAACATGAAACTTTGTTGTATTACGAATTTGACAAACTTTGAAATTTGAATTGTGTTGTGAATGTTAATATCAAAATTTCAAACTTTACTATTTTATTATGTTTTGCATGAATATTATCATAATATGTATTGTATACAAAGATCTATTTATCAAAATAAACATTTTTTTGTTTATGTTTAAAATTTGCAATGGCTTAAGGACGTCTTAACAATGAAAACATGTAAAAAAATGAAAATTAGTTTGATTACATGCTACAGATTAACCATGAAATAATAATGGCTTAGCGACAATGTTGTTCGATACTAAATGATAGATCAACAATGTTGTACCGATGGGTTAGTGACGGTCTTTAAAATGAAGTAGAGACATGCTAACGATGCACTAACAACGACTGAGCAATGACATGTTTTTAAAAGAAATTAAAATTATGGCAAGTTGGAGACAACAATACATCGGAAAAGTGACTATTTGTTGATGACTTAGAGACAATTTGTTTTTTGTCGCTAATAAAGACCATTGTTTAATGACATGTTTTTTCGTCGAGATATTGTCGCTAGTCCGCCGCTAAATAAAACGTTGACTATGTAACAACGATTCACTAACAACTTATTTTGTCGCTAATATGTATTATTCTTGTAGTGAGTGAATAAAATTTTGGCTAGATCAAAACTTTATTTTAGGTGGTTGTTAAACACTTTATTAAAATAGAGTTTAGAAGGAAAATCTCTATAGGATATTCCAAGTGACTCACAAGATTTAAAATTTAGGGCATTTTACTCATAATATATATATTTTTGTCTACAAAATATCACTTTTATTTTAAATCCATATTACATAGTTTATTTTTGACACTTCATATCCCTATTTTTTCTTAATAACGTAAACATGATTCTTTTATTTCTTGATTTTCAATTTAAAAGTTTCCTTCATTAAAATGATAAAATATATTAATAATAATAATAATAATAATAATAATAATAATAATAATAATAATAATAATAATAATAATAATAATAATAATAATAAATATATATATATATATATGTATGAACTATTTTTTTATGACTATCAGTTTGTTTAACTGTTATATTCATAATATCCTTATTAATTTTATTAATAAAACTATTTCTTCTAATAGCAATTGCTATTTAAAGATGTCGTTATCCACAAATCTAACTATTATCTAGTTTGTCAAATAAAGTCTCAACCTTTAGTTTATTTATTAATTTCATAATATTTTAAATAATTCATATACTCGATTACTATTTAATCAGGCCTAGTTTTGTAGTTTTTTTTCTACATCCAAAACCCGATAATCATCAAAGTCTTGAAATAGGTAAGTATTGCGTTCGAGTGGATTCCCGCCAATTGCTAATCCAAAAACGTTCAAAGAATTAGGAAAGGTTACTGTAGATGGAAACTGTGCAGCCCAACGTTGCCGCAGCCCACTGAGCTCGAGAGTCGAGATGCCTCTTCGAGAAGTCCATCATCGAAAATATAAGAGAAACGGGGTATTTTTCTCTCTCATCATTTGCTAACTTCTCTCTCTTCTTGTTCTGTAGGGCGTTAGGGTTTGGCGAGAGGGCGAGCTGCACCGACAGCGTTCCGGCACGTTGGTCGCCGAGGAAAGACAACGACGTGAGCGCGAGAGCTGCCGGATCCACCTTCTGTCAAGGTTCCTCGTTCAGCCACAGAGAAGGGATGGAAGAGAAGACGAAAGATAAAAGAGGAAAGAGAATTCGAGCTCCCGACGGCTCCAACTAAAAGGCATTTGTAATATTTTCAGATAAGTCTTCCCCTTTACAACTTTCTATTTATAGTCTGTTTTATTCGACGTTTTCCTCCGTCTGATCTATTTTTACATTTCAAAGTCTTCGAAGCGCCTTGGTTTCCTTCTCGACCTCTTCTTCCTTCCTTCGCCCTGCTTTTGTTGCTTTTGCTGCCGCTACTTCTGTTGCTTTTATGTCTTTCTCGCTGTTTTCTTCTCTTTCTATTTCTGTTGCTTCTGCTTCTGATGATGTTACATCTTCCTCTTCCACTTTTGTTTCTAATTTATTTCGGGACATAACAATTTCTCTCCCCCTTAAAAACTGAACATCGTCCTCGATGTTAAAAGTAGGATAATTTTCTCGAAAAGTAGATAAATCTTCCCAAGTTGCATCACTAGGATCTCTATCTTTCCATTGTATAAGGACCTGAGTTATAGAGCGGTTTTTCCGTTCTATCACTCTCGTAGACATGATAGCGATAGGAGAAAGTAGGATATCCTGTCGTGTTGTAACGGCTGACAGAACTTCCGAAATCTCCTTCTGTTCAAAAGCTTGTTTCAACTTGGAAATGTGAAAAACCGGGTGAATTTTAGATTCTGCCAGTAAGGCCAACTAATAAGCAACCGACCCAATCTTCTTAATAATATCATAAGGGCCAAAATATTTAGGAGACAATTTGTGAATATTCTGCCCAGACACTAAATGTTGTTTATACGGTTGTAATCTCACAAAGACCTGATCCCCCACAGAAAACTCTTTATCAGTATGATGAAGGTCAGATAAACTCTTCATCCTCTGTTGTGCCTTTAACAGATTCATACGTAATAACCGTAAAACCTCATCTCGATTCAACAATTCTGTTTCAGCCGCTTCAATTTTTGACAGCCCTCTAATATAAGTAGGAATAGTGGGTGGTCTTCGACCATATACCACCTCGAATGGGGTCAATTTAGAACCAGAATGAATTGAAGTATTGAAAGAGTATTCGGCCCATGGAAGATATCTTACCCAAGTTGAAGGCCGATACATGGCAAAACATCTCAGATATTGATGCATGCAGCGATTGATAACCTCTGTTTGTCCGTCTGTCTGAGGGTGGTAAGCCGAACTCATCTGAAGTTTGGTACCACTTAAACGAAACAACTCTCTCCAAAATGTGCTGAGGAAAATAGTATCCCTGTCTGATACTATGGTACGTGGTATTCCATGCAATTTAACCACCATATCAACAAACAATTGAGCCACCTTTAAAGTAGTATAGTTTGCCGTTAATGTACCAAAATGGCAATATTTAGATAAACGATCCACAACCACCAAGACAACTGTATAACCATTGGAAACTGGTAGTGATGTCACGAAATCCATTGAAATATCTTCCCATACCCTCTCTGGTATCTGTAAGGACTGTAGCAATCACAAATGTGGTTTGGTACAATATTTAACTTGTTGACATATGTGACAATTTCAGACAAAATTTTCAACCGCCATTTTCATACCTGTCCACACAAATTCCAAACTGATCCTTTTGTAAGTTTTTAAGAAACCCAAATGTCCTCCGATAGGAGTCTCATGAAACTCCTTCAATAGGATAGGAATTAAAGTGCACACAAGTGTCAAAAACAATCTGTGTTGTTGATAAAGTAGACCATTTTTAAATGTCAATCCCTTCTGCACTTCCTGTCCACCAGTGACTCTCTCTATTAACACCTGAAGCTGATCATTAGTATGATATTCTTGTTTAAGCATATCTACTAAATTGAATATAGGCATAGAAATTCCACAGAACATAGCATCAGATATCTCTTGTCTTGACAAGGCATCAGCCACCTTATTATCACTCTCTGGCTTATAAGTAATCGAAAAGTCATATTCCATCAACTTGACAACATACTGATGTTGCTCTGGTGTTTGAATGACCTGAGTCAAAATCTCTTTCAAGCTTTTATGATCTGTCTTGATTATAAAATGTTGTCCAAGCAAATACTATCTCCACTTCGTACCGATTCTACAATCTCGTACAATTCTCGAACATAAACTGATGCTCTTCTCATTGTCGGATTTAACTTCTTGCTAAAATAACATATAGGATGGTTTCCTTGTAACAAGTTTCCTATCCCACTTCCAGAAGCATATGTCTTCACAATAAATTCCTTAGAAAAATCTGGTAGCTATAGAATTGGAGCAATAATCATAGCTTGTTTGAGAATCTCAAAAGCCTCTATAGCTTTAACTGGCCAATTAAAAGAATCCTTCTTGAGTAAATCAGTAGGTGGACTCGCAATGTTTGCGTATCCCTTGACACCCTTGACAAACCTCCTGTAATATCTCGTGAGCCCTAGAAAGGCTCTCAATTGCTTAGGAGTCTTATGAATTGTACACTCCTTGATAGCAGCAATCTTAGATCCGTGAGGGCCTACTCCATTTTGAGTTACAATGTGACCCAGATATTCTATTTTGGTTTGGGCAAAACAACATTTGCTCCTTTTGACATAGAATTGATGGTCTTGCAAACATTGTAAGGTTATAGCCAGGTGCTGTAAATGAGTCTGCAAAACCTGACTATAAATCAAAATATCATCGAAAAATATTATAATAAACTTTCGAAGATAAGCAACAAATAGCCTATTCATGATAGCCTGAAAAGTGGAAGGCGCATTTGTAAGACCAAATGTCATAACCAGGAATTCATAGTGCCATTCATGAGTTCTAAATGCAGTTTTATGTATATCCTTCTGACTCATCCTAATCTGACGATACCCTGCCCGAAGGTCCAACTTAGAAAAATAAGCAGCACCATGCAATTCATCTAATAACTCATCAATTGTAGGTATAGGAAATTTGTCTTTAATAGTGATGTTGTTAAGTGCCTTGTAATCAACACAGAATCGCCAAGTCACATCCTTCTTCTTAACTAACAATACATGACTAGAAAATGAACGGGAATTGTATTGAATTATTACTTGTTCCATCATTTCGCTTACCAACTTCTCAATTTCACTTTTCTGAAAGTGTGGATACCGATATGGGCGTACATTGATTGGCTTACTTTCATCTACCAAATATATGTGATGTTGAACATCTCTGAATGGTGGTAGTGAAGTAGGTGCTTCAAATACTGTTCCAAATTGTTTCAGAATTTGCTCGAATTGCTCATTTACTTCGGTTCCCTCTTCTGAAATCATTTCTGTTAGAACTTCCAATCTATAACAACTCATAATCTCTTCTACCTTAACCATTCTTTTTAGTTGTTGATAAGTCACATTTTGGGGATTGGTCGATGTGTTTCCTCTGAGACATACATTCTGTCCTTCCCAACTGAAAGCCATTGATAATTCCTTATAATCCATGAAAATAGGTCTCAATTTCTGTAACCACTGTACTCCCAGGACTAGATCAACGCCTTCAATAGGAAGAACATAAAAATCATCTTTAAAATTCAACTGTTGTACCACAAATTCTAACTGAGGACAAACTCCTTCACACTTCAGCTTATCTCCATTGCTAATCATGACACTAAATCTGGTCGCCGACTGCACCACAAGACCCAATTTCTTCACTGCTCTACCTTGTATAAAGTTGTGAGTTGAACCACTATCAATTAGCACTGTGACCTCTCTCCTTTCAATTTGTCCAGTTAGTCTAAGAGTTTGTGGTAAGACTACTCCTGACAGTGCATGTAGACTGATCTCACTTCAGGTTCCTCCACCATTTCCTCTTCCTCTGCAACACCTTGATTTGTCGCCATTAATAACAAGAACTTTGGTCTACACTTGTGCCCCTTATGAAACTTCTCATCAAAATTATAACACAGTCCTTTTTCTCTTCTACTTATTAATTCGGCTATTGTTAATCTCTTTAAGGGTAATGTCGTTGTTCCATCTGACCCTTTGATTTCGACATTTTGATTAATTGTATTTGATGATTGCCCTGTCTTGACAGTCGACACTTCCATTGTAGGTGTCATAACTACAGGCTTGATCATTGAAACTCCTGTCATACCAATCGTCCTTTGATATTGACCCTGGTTATCCTTCAATTCTACCAGTTTCTCCTCTTGTAATTTAGTCAGACCTATAGCATTCATGAGAATTGCAGGTCGAAATGCTTGCACCTCACGTCTGATCATAGGCTTTAGACCTGAGAAATGATTCAGATATTCCAACCACCCGGTTTGAAAGCTTTTCAAACTGAGATTGATATTCTAACACCGTTCCATTTTGAGTTAATTTTGATAAAGCTCCCTGGAAATCTTCAAACTCTGAAGGTCCAAATCTTATCTTTAGCGATTTGATAAAACTCTGCCAAGAACTTGGTTGCTTGTTTCTATACATCCACTGATACCACTGCAACGTTGGCCCTTCGAAAGCGAATGCTACAACAGTAATTCTATCTTCCTCTGAAACTTCATAGAATTGCAAGAATTGTTCCGCCTTGAAAATCCATCCCAACGGGTCTTCTCGCCAAAATTTTGGAATCTCCAATTTGATATTTCTCAAGAAATTACTGCTTGATGATTGTTGTGAATTGGTACCTGATCTTGATGAATTTGTTGGAACTGGTTGATTACTGGCCTCTTCTTGTACTGGATCATCAATTTTCTTGGACAATGCTTCGTATTTTGAATTTAACGAATTCATTCTTTCCCCAAAAGTGGTGAACTGTTGTTCGACAAATCCTTGTAATTTGCCGACAACTTCCTCCATACACGCCCACCGAGTTCCTTCCGCCATGGAGATAGATCTTGATTTTGCCGTCGTCGTAACACTTCTTGCAGGGTCCACTGCGGCGAGCTCTCAATGAAAGCACCAAATTGTTGCGTTCAAGTGGATTCCCGCCAATTGCTAATCCGAAAACGTTCAAAGAATTAGGAAAGGTTACTGTAGATGGAAACTGTAACACCCGACCAAAACGACCCGAGTTGAATGGGCCGTGTTACCGAAACGGCCTGAGTTGAATGGGTCGTGTTGACAACACGGACCGAGTTGGTCAAAGCGGGCCGTGTTGGGCCGCGTCAACCAAGTCGGGCTAAAAGTCCAACCGGGAAGGAAAAGTAATTTGACGACAACTGAAACTGCCTAAACCCTAACTCTAACCTCTATATAAACCCCTAACACGAAATTAATACTCTCAAACCCTCATTAGTTTTACCCAGCCGCCAGGTAAACTTCTCTCTCCTCTCTCTCTCTCTTCTTCTCTCCTCTCTTCTTCTCCTTCTCNCGTCGTCGTAACACTTCTTGCAGGGTCCACTGCGGCGAGCTCTCAATGAAAGCACCAAATTGTTGCGTTCAAGTGGATTCCCGCCAATTGCTAATCCGAAAACGTTCAAAGAATTAGGAAAGGTTACTGTAGATGGAAACTGTAACACCCGACCAAAACGACCCGAGTTGAATGGGCCGTGTTACCGAAACGGCCTGAGTTGAATGGGTCGTGTTGACAACACGGACCGAGTTGGTCAAAGCGGGCCGTGTTGGGCCGCGTCAACCAAGTCGGGCTAAAAGTCCAACCGGGAAGGAAAAGTAATTTGACGACAACTGAAACTGCCTAAACCCTAACTCTAACCTCTATATAAACCCCTAACACGAAATTAATACTCTCAAACCCTCATTAGTTTTACCCAGCCGCCAGGTAAACTTCTCTCTCCTCTCTCTCTCTCTTCTTCTCTCCTCTCTTCTTCTCCTTCTCATTCTCACGTTTGGAGGGATCTTCGGCGCCCCGGGAATCGTGCCAGAGGAGGATACAAAGGTGAACAGACTTCGGAGCGAGGAAGAGATAGCAACACGCAGATCGCGAAAAGGAACGAGTTTCGAGGTATGTAATTAGGATCGTTAAGAAGAAGCAGTTTTCAAGTCTTGATAGATGATTAATGATAATTAATGAATATTTTCGGTAGATTAGGATATATTAATATGATTTAATCGTCGGATCTGAATAACATAGTCACCGGACGTGGACCGTGTTACCCTAACATAGTTCGTGTCGCGGTGTCGACGTGAGACGCGTCGGATCGGTGAATCAAAAGCAGACCGTGTTGATCAACACGGTCGGAGTTTCTGGGAAGGGCGTCGCGTCACCCTGACGCATCGTGTTCTTCGGCCGTAGCACGTTCTTTGAACCTTAAACGATCGCGTCCCTCTCAGGCGCATGTGAAGATAATTTCCGAATAAAATAATGAACCTAATGAACGCGGTGGAGCAAAACGGACCGTGTCGCTCTACCCGGTCCGTGTAGACTAACCTGGAAGATGCAGCCTGAACGCGTGCGCTGGAAGCGCTTCGCCGAGTACAACACGTGCCGTGTCGACCCTGATGCGGGCCGTGTCCGGGTAAGATGATGTAATGAATGATTTATTGATTGATTGATTGAACCTGATTGAGGTAGGACTAGTATTTTCCCTCACGCGAACCTAGTATGATAGAATGAAGAACTAAAAGTTATTAATGATTGTGTTTGAATCTGTATATGAAGATGAAGGCCCCGACGGACTGAGGGATTTATCCCTACTAATGTTACTGCTACTGTTACTGTTACTGATACTGATGAAGACTTACTGATGGGTCTAGGGTTGACCCTATGGCCTAGCTAGCCATTATGACGACGGGTCGCCGAAAATTTTCATGTCCTGTTAATTGCTCATGACTGACTGAATTAAAAGATGCCACCAAGATAAATGATAAGATGTGCTGATGAACTGTAAAGATGATCATGTTA
>LTAE01011095.1:0-13619 GCA_001647135.1 Pontederia paniculata
TTCTATTGAGATATTTTAAAATAAAATAATGGTAATAAATATTTAATGCACAAATAAAATATAGAATAATAAAAGATAAACTATTTAATAAGAGAAAATAAGATTGTGGATATTTTCGAATTTGTGCAGCTTTTAGGGAATGAAAAGTAACTGATAATTACAAAAAGTTGAAAGGTAAAATAAGTAAAAAAAAGTGGCATTAAAATTTTTGAAATAATAATAAGGGCACACTCATAATACAAGCAGATTTTTTTAGTACAACTCAATGCTTGTGAAGAAGAAGAGGAGCCGCCTAAAGCTATTCATTAAACTGAATTCGTTGTATGCTAATAATTCGGAATATGGATAGGCACACAGAAAGTTTGCTACTTTTCACCATCTGTAATAAAGATGAGAGAGAAAAAAAAGAGCTGAGAAGAAAAACAATACATGATATATATGATGGGTCCCTGATTCATGCAACATGTTCATGGAATCCAGCAATCCAAAATCTTGCCATAATCCCCATAAATGAAGTTGGGTGGCCATTCTTTCGTTTAGTTTCTTTCTCTCTCATTCCTTTTTCTAAAAGAGCGGTTCTGATTCGCCACAAACTCCTTTGGATTTCTCCTTCTTCATCGACTCGCCGCGTCTATGCCTGCATGGAAAGATCTCTCTCCTCTCCTTTTAACTTTTTCTTCTATATGTGCCTCATGAAAAAATAAAAGATGGAATGGCTCGAATTGGGGAGGCGGTCCCACGCCACGCGCGTCCCACGCGGCGAGGCGCAACCAACCATTTCCTCGTGAGTTGCACCTCGTTACTGTCTTCTTGTTTTTTTAATATATTTTGAAAGATGGTTCATTGTATATAATGGTCATACAAAAGGATTCTTCTTTTTTGGGAACAAGGGCGTGGTGCAGTGGCTCACCCCTCGACTTGAGCACCGAGAGGTCTCCAGTTCGAATCCCATCGTGGGACTTATGTGCCCCTTTATTTTCAGTATTTCCTTTCAATGTATTAGGCCATAGGCCTCACTTTATAATCGAAAAAAAAANTTGAGCACCGAGAGGTCTCCAGTTCGAATCCCATCGTGGGACTTATGTGCCCCTTTATTTTCAGTATTTCCTTTCAATGTATTAGGCCATAGGCCTCACTTTATAATCGAAAAAAAAAAAAGGATTCTTCTTTTTTATTAATAAAGGATTTTCAATATTCAAACTATTAGCAATTAATTCAAATAAAAATAAAGAGAAAAAATAATATTTGTTTAAGTAAATTAATAATTTTACAAATTAGATTTGAGATTAATTCTTCTATCGATCTTGAATGAAATATAATTATGCTAATTAATTATGTCAATCAAAGGAAAGTTCTTTTATATGTATTTTTATTGAGCCTATTGTAGAATTATTATTCACAAATAAAATTATTATTTTAATTATTTTAAAAAGAATAATTAATTTCACTTATTTAATAGAATAATATATATTTGACAAGTTAACCATTCACATTATAGTTATTTTTAAATATCAATTCTGTGAAATAAAGTATAATATTTCACTCTTTATTCTTTTACCAAATAGCTTCTAGAAGAGTAAATGCTTTCAAAATGCCTCCTCATTAATTAACGAAAAAATATCCGCTTTATTATTTGGATAATTTTATTTCTAATGCGGCTAAAATACATATCGTCACAAAAATATAAAAAAAACGTCATTCTTTAATAAATAATCGCACAAAAGAAATTTGAAAAATGACTTTTGCAATATACTCTTCTTTCTTCTTTTTCTTAAGATGGTATATACATGCAATTAATAAACAATTACGTTATTATACAAATTTCCCGCTAAACGGAAATTTTTGAACGTAAATTTTCTTTTCGGTGAGTCTGAACTTAATATTTGAAAAAACATTATTTTACGTGTAAATGTACATTTTAGAAATGTGTTGCTCATACCGTTTGACCACCATGTGTATTGTACAAAAGAGTGGTGTTATATCCTTTTAACATCCTCTTAAATTGTTCTAACTCTCTAGCAATGACATATATTATAATTACGTTAAATTTTAAGAATATTTTGAGTAAGTGAGTATTAGAATAGTATTAAGAGAATTGGGTTAGGAGGGTGTATCATCTTCCTTGTATAAATAGTTTACCGTTAACACTTGTTCCATACATTTTTCTCATATGCATTACAATAAAGAAAATAAGATAAATTAATTAATTAGGAAAAAAATTATAATTCAATATATAACTTGATAAAGTGTTAAATTTTAATTATAATATTAGATATATTTATTTCAAAGTTATTTATTAAGAATGTCATAATTGAGCAAAACCTTCAATTCGGAAAGATGTATCGATTAAGAATATTTTCTTTAACATCAAATTATATTTTTTTACAATTATAAATTTTAGACGGGTAAATATAACATTAAAATCTAAGTTCCATCTAAAATTTTGTTAATTAATTTTTTAGTAATTCTAAAAGATCAATTATACCCTTACTTAAAAAAATGAACCAAATAAAACAATAACAATTAATATGAGCACAATATTTCTAATTAAAAATACTTGTATTGATATTTTTATTTTAAAAAAAACATTTTTGTAGTAATAAAAAGAAAAAATGATAACTCATAATTATTAAAAAATAATAAACGAATTTCGGATGGATTTTATCTAAAGGATATAAGTGTAAAATTTGAATAGGATCAGAAAGTAAAATTTTAAGCTTATAATTTAAGATTAAAAGTAAAAGAACAATTTGAGAAAATAATCTAATATTTTATGTTCAAATGAAAAAATATTTACTCGAATTCATGAAACAATTATTCTAGGCATGCAAAAATGGAAAATGTGGTTTTTAGAAAACGAATGTGGCCAAAATGCTCGTTGGTCGAAAGAAGATTTTGTGAAAATCGGAAAGATAAATTTAGAATTTAATCTTTTGTGAACGATGATTAGTTACAACTTTAAATTAGTTCACAAGATTTTTTGCCAAAAGAATAAAAAAAATATTATTTTAATTATTTTAGAAAGAATAAATATTTTCAGCTATTCATTGGACTGTTTTTGAAAAAAAAAATCATATGTATAATGTAACTATTTTGTAAAATATTAATTAATTTTTTTTTGCCTTCATTATCTCAAAAGCTATGTTAATTATCTCAATCCTCGAATCCAAATGCACTATTCACATATTAAAAAATAATTCACTATGCAGCTCGACTAATCAAGTATTTATCTTAATCACATATTTTATTATCAAAAACGAAATTTTCACTAAATTTTTTTCATCCATTAAGAATTAAACTTAAGGCATTTTTACTTACCACTCTATTTTAATCGTTGATTTATCTTTATCATTTTGTTGAGCAGAAAAAAAAGTTTCATCTATAGAAAGATACGGGAAAAATGGAGGTATATTATTAATTAACATTACATTACATTTTGAAACATTAAATTTTAGATTGATGATTCAAATAAAATTTTAAATAAGTTATGAAATATTAACTATTGTATGATTAATTTAGTTTAGACTATTAATTTAAATTTAATGATTGAAAATATCTTATAATATATATAAGTGTAAAATTAATACTGCTCTATTAAACGAGTTTGAACAAAAAATAAATTTAAGCATGTATTTTTCTCGTAAGCGTTAAAAGTGGTAAATATTTTTTTTAAATTTAAGGAAATCTCGAAGTTTGGATGATGAGGTGTGACTCGTCGTAGCAGGAAAAAGGAAAAGAAACGAAGAAAAATAACTCCAACAGAGGTTCCTCGGACCCATGAAAGTGGGACCCAGCGCACTGGTGGGATTTCGAGTCACCGTCGACGCGGCGCGCTGCCCAAGTGCGGTTCCTTTGCCTTGGCCGAACCGCCGAAGGAGCACAAAAGTTTCTTTTGCCTAAACTTTTTAAACTTCCTACTTTTGTCATATTTTAACCCGTTTATTACACTCAAAATATTGAATAGACTGACTGACTTATTAAAAAATTACTCAGCTAAATATTTTATTCTATGGATTTGATTTCGTACAGTGAAGCCGTCACCGCCGGCGAACTCACGACCAGTTCAGTGACCGGAGGTTGGCCGTTACAATAAAGGATTAAGATAAGAAAAGAAGAAATAAGGAGCCAAAAATATTCCAAAACTTCGCCGGAGATCAAAACGACGACCCAAAATATTCCAAAACTTCGCCGGAGATCAAAACGAAGACCCGCACAACACACGCCAAGACAACACCACAAAGAAGCTCTCCTCAGACGAAGAGGCTGAGAAGCCTCAGCTCTGGATCAGAGCGAGATCCGCCGCTGGTGGTCACCGATCCTTCCGAGTCCACTGACGGAGTCCCCGGCCTCCAGCGCTTCTCCTCCCTCGTCCGGCTGTCTGGAGTCTGAGTCAAGCAGAGGTCCAGATCGCACGCCACCGCATCATCACTGCACTCTCCCGGCGACGAAGAGCAGGTCTTCCGGCGCCTGGACGCCGGCAAGGAAGCAAACCCCATTTTGGGTCGAACGTGAAGGCCAGCTGCGGTCTCCGCAATCCCGACCATCGGCATCTCGGCGGCAGAAGCGAGCTCCGGCATGGGCTGGAGGGTGCCGCCACGGAGGACGATTTCGGCGGCTGCCTGGCAGAGGTGCCAATTACCGGTCCAGAGCAGGCCGACGGCCCCGGTCACCGGGTTGATCGTCCGGCCGCACGCTTCAAACAGCAAAGACTGGAAAAGTGCTGCAGAAACCATACTAATCACAGTTAGAACGTCGAATCCAACCTCAAAAGGAAACTTTGGGTTTCTGGAGTTCCGTCACACACCAGGGCGTTGGGAGTGGGGCACGCCGTTGATGAGCGACATGAGACCGGCGCGGCCGAAGAACTTGGCGACGAAGACGGTTGCGTGGCCCTGCGCCTCCGATGTGTCGATCCACTGAAGGCACGGCCGGAGCACGCACGACTCGCTGCACCCCTTCCGCAGCACTCGGCACCCGTTGCAACTCATACCTCCTACTCCTCCTCTCCGGCGATGGCCACCGGCGAAAAATCTGTCGATCTCGAGAAGTTAAAAAGCTCTCCGCCTTCTCCAAAAAACCGCCGGCGATCTCGTCTTGTTAAGAACGAAAATAATTAAGTTAAAAACTTGGGGGACAAGAAAACAAGAAAGGTGGATGAAGTGGGCAAAGTATGGGACGGGGGGTCACTTATATAAGGGAGATGACGGTAAGTTAACCGGATGCGTAGGGACGGCGGTGGGGTTACCGTCTCGTGGGTGTTGGCGTCTGGTTAATAAGAAACTTCAATTAATTAAAGAGAAGAAATAACAAGACAATTAAGAAAGAAAGGACAAGGGCTTCCGAGGTCGTGGGGGCGGCTGCGTGTTTCCGCAGCGTATCGCGCTTTTAATCTCCGCCGTCGGATCAAGACTCGACGGCGCCCGAAATGTCTGGTCCTTGCAGTTTTATATTGGGGCGCAATTTGGATTATCCCGGCAAAATTGTTTTAGTTTTCTTTTGCAAATTAAAAAAATCAAACCTTGTAGACTATGTTTAAATTAGAAACTAAAATTAAAAGAATAGATACAGAAATATATTATAATTAAATTATATTGTGAATATATTTCAAAAAAGACAAATATAAACGAATTCTTGAATTTTTTAAGAATATACTTATTCTAATTTTTTGGAATATATATTAGTTGCTTGACCAAGTTAATCTTATTTTAAGGGATATTTGATTAAATTTTAAAAATAACTCAATATTCATCTCTCTATTCTCAATTTAAATAGCTCATTATGATTGAGTAATATTTTTTCAGAAGATTTCATGTTGCCTTTTCTTCTTATAAGGTAAAAAAAAATAAAGAGGACCTTCTAAATAAACTTATAAACACAAATGTTTCTTAATTTGGTGAACTGAATTCTCTTCCTTTTATTATTAGGTGCAAGCTCAGTTCTCCAGCGAGAAAATTAAAGGATGCATTTAATTTTGAGAATCTAGTGAACTTAGGCATGATCACTAGTTCCTTTGGTTTTATCAAATGATATGCATTTGACTTAGCTAACGTAGAAATTCTAAATTATCAATAATCATATCATTCATTGAGAATATCATATTATTTCAAAAGATATCATATCATATTAATAGCATATTATTGTACTAACAACAATAATATATATTGGTATATTTATTCATGTCATATTATATAGTTGCATCATTGCAATTCTATAAATACTTCTCTTTACATCTAAATATTTTAAAAAAATAAAATATAGTATATTTTTATATAAGTCTATTTCAATCAGTCAATAGTTATCAAAATAAATATATAACTTTTATAACCATTACAATAATAAGGTATACCATTTAGTTACGGCAAAGACGTCACTTTTTCATGTACTTAATTCTTTTATATTTATGTACGTATCTTGAAAAAAATGTATAACACTATTTGAAGAAAATATCCATTCTTAATTTTTACGTAACAATCATGATGCTGAAAAATACCATTTGAACATATCCTAAATTAGATTTTTATAATCATTAGACATCATAAAAGTACATGAACAAATCTATACAAATGTACCTTGCATGTTTTCTTCTTAGTTGTCTTTCTCTCAATTCTTTCTTCGTAACCCTCAAATTAATAGGTCACTTTGTTATTCTAAGAGAAAGTTATCAAAAGGTATTACAAGTCATACGTGAATACTTTAAATTACTTTACTACATGTAAACAACTAATTTGATTAATTCAATTCTTACATTTAATTTTTTTCACCTTGACAAATGACATAGTA
Organism: Pontederia paniculata; assembly: GCA_001647135.1. Taxonomy (NCBI): domain Eukaryota; kingdom Viridiplantae; phylum Streptophyta; class Magnoliopsida; order Commelinales; family Pontederiaceae; genus Pontederia; species Pontederia paniculata. Next base: position 6,781 of record LTAE01011095.1, read on the forward strand.
GTAGAAGATACATTCATATTTTTCATTATATATAATCCAAATAATATAAAATCAATTTTAACCCAATATAGACTCATTGGTTATTTATATGAAAAAAATGAAGGTCCTCACTAGTTAAGTACGGAGCACTATGTTACCTACCTCGTCTATCTTAGGATGTTAAATTTCGGTAGATGTTAAATTTTCTCTCTCCTAAATTTTTTCTCTTTGCTAAATCTATGCACCGTAGATTTAGAATCCTACAATTGAAAATGTAAGTAGCTTGATACTCCTTACTTAACTAGGGAACACCTTCTTTGAACTCTATTTATATATATGAAATTTAGAATTTATCTTCATTTAATTTGATTGTAGAAAAAATCAATATTTTGATTTGAAATTTTGACAAATTGACTAATATGTAACTAGAAATTGATAACTCATTATAGTTAGCATCAACTCATGATTTTTTTAACTTTCATATAATAGACTTATTAACATGTTATGTATTAAAATGCTGAAGTCTAATATTTACATATAACTTTTCAAAAATCTCAAAATCAATCTATTTTATGTCTATGACTTACAACTTGGCATATTAAAACACGTTAGGTAGAAAATTCATAACTTCATTCATATATTTTCTTTTGAGTTTATTCCACTTGCATGTGATCCTATATAAAGTATGACTTTAAGTATCAAAATCCGATTACCTTACCACTTATTTCATAATTTAAAATTCAACCTTAAAGTAGTTTCAATACATCATGAGTATTATGTAAAGATAAGATCATAACTCTCAACATACAACTTTATTTTTGATGTTTTTTGAAATTTATATAAAACCGACTTAAAAACACTTCACATGTAAATTTTTATAATTTTTTAAGACTAAATAATTATGCAAATCATATCATAAATTTATGGTAAACATTTTATTTGAATGAACCCATTCTTTTCCTTTTGCTTTCTTCTTTTGTTGAGATGAAGTTTTTTTTTTACTTTTCCTCTCTCTCCTCTTTATATTAATTAATTAAAGTTTAATTTTAATTATGAACTTTTATATTTATTTAATATTTTAATAAAAAATCATTTTCAATTTTATATTTATTCTATGCAATTATTTCTTTATTTTTCTAAATTATTTTTATTTTAAATTTGATAAATTATATTATGATATTATGTTAAATATATCATATAAAATAATTTATTATTATAATTTTAAATTTAGTTAATCTTATTATCTTCACTAAATAAATATTTTACCTTATCGATTTCAATATTTTATCCAAACACACATTACATCTAATCTGTCAAATTAAATTTTTAATTCTTACTATTACTTTTTCATTTATCCAAACATAGGTATAATCAATCTATCAGGTAATTCTTAGAACTTTTTAAAACTTAAGTTCTCATAATCAAACATAATCAAACGTGATAAAAAAATTTGTTACCAAATTTAAAATTGGAATCAATATTAAAGTCTATGGTGATGCTTAATAAAAATGTAACAATCGGTTGGACTAAGCGCCCACCTGAAAAAAAAATCATAAGGCCTAGATTTGGTTTATTTCGGTTCCTTTATTAATAATTAATTCTCCCTTGTCTTACTATTCATAGCAATTCCGCAAGTGTACAAAATCCTATATAGTAATAAAAAGATATCGAACCTACAAAGAGAGGTTTCAAATATTAAATTTGCGATATTTTTGTTATTATCTAAACTAGATTATCAGTGAGAGAAAAAATTAATCTTGCAATAAAAGAAATGTTCTACACTATAACAACGAAATAGACACTACTTCGACAAGAGTTTCTCAGAAAGAATAGAATGTTCTAAGATTAAATCAAATTGGAGGTTTTCACATTATTTCTAAATATTATGCAATATGTGATTTGATTTCGTTCATAAACTTTTCATGTATCCCTTTTTCAAGATCATACAATCTTAGTAAATTTCATATGCAAATACTTCCACATTTCACACATGAAAACTACCTTCATATCAAACTCACGACAATGAATTTCTATAATGAAAGTCTATTTCTAGGGCAAGAGTTATAGATCATCAAACAAAGCTACAAGTCAATCAGAAGATTTTCATCACTAATTGAACTAGAATGACCTAAATGGATAGCTAATCACATTTAGATTTGCGCATGAAAGATTGCTAGATGAATTTCATACATCACAAATGATTATCAAATGAAAACATACAAAACCCCCAATTTTCTTCAAACCCTAGAACATAAAGGGATTTAGCCATGCATCATAAAAGATAAGAACATCGTTTTCATTATGAAAAACATGTTCATCAGATCCAAACCAAGAAAATGCGTAGAGTTTCAAAAATTACAGAAAAGCATTCTTGAGTTTGCAAAAATGTATATCTATCCCTTGTCCAAGAGCCTTCTTTCCGTTCTCCTCCCGTCGTCCCTTGACTGGCCTAATTTTTCTTCTTTTATACTCTCCAAGTCCCGATACATTTACCCATTAAAAATTACCAAAATACCAATAAAAATATTCAAAAATGGCATTCAGAACTTTTAGTACGGGTGGACCGAAACCTTCATTACAGCCGTATTGAAATCGTCTCGCATTCCAGTCTCGAGCTCAAAACGATCGTACAATTTTGTACGGGCGGACCGAAATATCTTCGGCATGGACAATACGATAGTATTCTTCTGTGCGGTATGCCCATATTCTTTCGCCAATCAATTGCATTTCTTCCTCAAGATTGTACTGCCGTATTCTTCATGCCGGGGTGATCGTATTCTATCCAGAAACTTGATTTTTCCCCGATGTCGTGTGCTTATCATCTATTGTCAAAACCAATACAACTTTGTGTATATCTTTGAAGAATAAACATAAATAACATCTAAATAAACCTGACTTTAATTCCAATCAAAGTTTATTTGCTTCATTTCATTCACTTATCAAATTCCTCCAAACCGAATTCTTGCTTGTCCTCAAGCAAATTTTTCATTTTTTAAACAATACTTAAAACATGAGTAACAAGTCATAATCATTACATAGCAATGTGTAATTACAAATATCGGAAATGTCTAAGTATATAATGTCAAAAAGAGAGTTTCACTTATCCTGGTGTAAATTCTTTACATATACCACAATTGATCCAAATGGTTGGTTTTCACATCACTAATATAAGTTTTGCCTTCTTAATGCATATCCAATTTTTCCGAAAACTCTAGACAAAGATGGAAATCACTAATAACTGAAATAAAGTTTTAACACACAAGAGATGTACTTTTATTTGAATTTCAATGCAAGCATGAAAATATAATACATGATTTGACTTCCCCACGACACTATTCAATCCTTTTGCCCTGAGTTACTCGGTTGGGTGTGTGAGATACTTTGCATTACTCTTAATTCCAATTGTCTTTTTACTTTGCCATCGGAATCATTGGAGTAGTTATTTGACTTTCGCTTCTTTTTATTTTTCTTTTTCTTTTCTTCATTTTTTTTCTGCAATGCTTTCATGGTGAACTCTTGTGACTGAGGACAAAGGTACAATATAGCTTGGTAACCGTCAGGCCCAGGTGCCTTATAAGGGGCCATGCTAAATATGGCTTTCAGAATCTCCTCATTCTGGATTGGTAGGCTCAGGGATTCTACCTTGTTCGTGCAGATTTGAGGAAAAAAAGGTTTGGAATCTCTGAGAAATGGATTTGATGAGCTGATGCAAAAAGGGAGTGGTAGTGGTTCACTGCAAGCAGTTTGAGGCTCGTCGCGTCCCTGATCCAGTGTCCATCATTTTTCAAAGCTTGAATTTTGATTCTCCATCTTTTTATGATGAATTTTGTATGGAAATATTTTGTATTGTGATCGCCATATGAAATCCATTCGCAACGAGACTTTTGGTACCACAACATCTCTTCTTGAGCAAGGGTATATTCCAGTTTGCCGGTTAGTACATTGTTCAGTTGGTGGAGGAAGCTGCTTGGTTGTTGTTGCGTGAATTTTTATATACCTTTGACTCTTGCTAGCAAAATTCATTTACGCCTCTGAATATTGCCAAATGTGTTCCGATTCCAAGTTTTTATTGCCGTGGTGAAGTTGCCGAGATTAACTTTGAGGGATAATGTGTTGGACCAATTGCTAGTGAGTACTTCACAGAAATTTGCATGGGAATGCCATCCAACTTGATATTTGAACGGGTGTCTTGTTTGTTGTGTCTAGTGACGATTGTGTTTGGAGGAGTAGAGGATTGTGATTAGACTTTATCATTGGGAGGACTTGCATTCCAGCTTCTTGAAAAAGTATCCTCCACTCTGAGTTACATAAGCTGCGATCCAATCTCTCGTGTAGTTGCACATTGTCCCTGGTAGCTTTGGACCGAGTAAAGTGGGAGCCTACTTATTCCAGATCAATTAGACCGCACTTGGATTATGACCTCTTGAAAGTCTGCGATGGACGTGTAGTTTGGTTGTGCCCCTCCTATTTTTTCTAAGACATTAAGGATTGTGTTGAAATCTCCTATGAGTGCCCAAGGATGTGGTGAGGAAGAGTCCGAGACTTCTGAGAGGAACTGCCATAGATATCTTCGTCTCTGTTGTTGTGGGCTGCCATAGACGCTCGTAATGAACCAGAAATCTTGGTTGGCAGTGATCTTACAATGGATTACTTGTTCATTGTAGCGACGATGGATAACTGCACATTATTGGGATTCCATAATAACCAGATTCCCCTAGTGAAGCCTTGCGCTTCTACTCGATCCACTTGGAAGCCATTAAAGTTCCTGCAAACTTTCTCTGCCCTTGGACCACTTATTCGTGGCTTTGAGAAGAAAATAATGTCTGGTTTTTCTCTTTGGATGAATTCTCTAGCGATGCAGATGAATCGCTTGCTACCTACACCCCTTACATTCAAATAAAAGATCTGCATTATGTAGGAAAATTGAGGTGGGAAAAACTTCATGTGCTTCAGCATTACGCTTGGTTGGCTGGGATGGAGGGAGTTCCCTCGATCGTGACTTCAGCTGGTATTATGTCCATATCGTCTTGTGCTTCTGACTGGCACATATGATCATCGATTACCATGTCGTTATTGATTGATTCTCATGTTCGAGTCTGAGGCAAGCCATCCCATGCATCTTCATACAGGGTGTTCTTCTGGTCTGGCTCTCTAGGAGATGTTAGGATTTCCTCCCTGTTGGGGTTGGTTGCCTTTTAGGTTTTTTTATGAAGGAGTTTGTTTGGAAGGCACTTGATTTGCTGAGGTAGAAGGTGGTCTGGAAGGCGGGTGTGACTTCTCTGGGTTACTTGTGGTTAGGTATGGATGGTGGTCGTTGTACGTTGGGTTGGTAGGGTGGCTCTTTGGGTTGGTAGGATGGTTCTCTGGATCAATTGTAGGATTGACAAGTTTGGGATCCTGCTGGTCTTCTCAAGGGAACTTGGTCGAGGCCGTACTGTACGAGGAAGGGGCACTTTTTATCTTACTGAAGGATTTGTCATTGATTGTTGATGTGACTTGGTGGCAAATTTGTGAGGTGCCAACGGTGGTTGGGATTGGCTACTTTGGGTGGTGGTGTATCCGTTGCGATGACTGTGGGTATGGTGAGGGAACCCTGATGCCTACTTGTCTGGGGGTTTGTATTGTCATCCCTTTCGGCGCCGGTGCCAAAATCGGTGTTGACTAATGGGTTTCTTGGCTTGCGGCGTCTTGTTTTTGCGTGAAGCCATGGTCCGTAGATGCTATCCAAAGAGCTTCCCTATTTGTTGTTGGAGCCTTTGGTTCCACAAAACTTGTCGATCTTCAGGAGCTTCCCTAGACAACGACCAACTTGGCGCAGGATAAGGATGTTTTGGAGTTCCATAGGTAGCTCGAGGATCCTTACCCAGGTGGCAATCTTACCGACTTTTGCTTCCCATGGTTTGAAGTCAGCTTGCCAACGTCTGATGGAGAGGAAGTGGCCAAATAATGACCAAGGGCCCCCTGTTAAAGCCCATTCTCTATCCTCTTCGTAGGCGACAGAAGGTGGCGGACGATCGAAGGAGCTTGACTGAGGGAAAGATTTCGGCACTTGAAGCTGCGGACGCCCGAGGGTGAGCGGTGGACGATCGAAGCACCAGGCGGCAGTTCAAGTGGAGACTTCACCAGAGCAGCGGTCGACCGAGGAGTAGGTGAAGGTACTGTACTTGCATTAACGACTAGTTTTCTGAGTGAGAGAATTATGTTGCTAATGCAGAGTATATATTGTAATCCCAAGAGTCTTGGAAAGTAACTTTGGCAAAATATTCAGTGAGAGCATTGAGCGAGAGATAGGCTTAGTTCCCCTTCTGCGATTCGAGTGAAGAGTCCAGGATAGAAGGGATTGTGAGTTCGTGAGCGAACTGTAAGAGGTTGTCTCCTTGTCCTCGTGTAAGAAAGGAAAAGTTGTAAGGAAGCCTTCGCCCTTGAAGAAAGAGATCAGTGATCTCCGGAGATCTCGAGTTCGAGAAGACCAGAGCAGGGATTCGGCCGAACCTCGTCAACAAACTCTGTGTTTGTGTGCTTGTTTGACTTCTCTGCTCTTTCTCTCTACTTACTTATACTTGCATATGCATGTTTCTACTAATATAACTCATCTATCTTAACAAGAGTAGAGAAAGTTTTAATACACCAATTCACCCCCCTCTTGGTGCCATCCCGATCCTATAATTGGTATCAGAGCATAGGTCACTCACAAACTTGTAACTACATACAAACCATGTATAGATTTAACCATCTAGAGTGTAAATAGCATCAGCTAATTTTACTCTAGGCGAGGGACAATCTACTTCCAGATCACCTCTATTTAATGCATCTAACTTCTCTTATTGGAAGATTATAGTGCAAGCTTATGTGTGCTCCAT
>LTAE01011097.1:0-15780 GCA_001647135.1 Pontederia paniculata
ACAGGAATACTTCGATCGCCCACTGTTCCTTCTCATCGACCGCTCAGTACTTAGCTCCATCTCTTCAGTGTCTTTTCTTTACTTCGGTCGACCTCTTTACATCCTTAGGACGACCACTTCAAACTTAGGATTTTCCTTGTATTATCTGTACATAGGTCATCCACTTCTTGACTTTGGTCGACCTACTACTCACTGAACACAAAAATCTTATCTTTCACAAATACATCAAAGATTATCAGTACAACTAAGCTTTCCTCACAAATTTGTGATCATTAAAATAATCTTGGGATCCTAGATTCAACAAAAAATGAGATTTATATAAAAACTATGGTTTTTTCAAGTTTTCCCTCTTTACAATGAAAATCTCCAAAAATAAAACCTAACTAAGTACATGGGATTTCATCCTTTGTAGAAATAGGAGAAACGAATACAATAACAAAATAATATTACAGAATAATTATGCCTTTAGATCACGATCACCTTGAAAATTCTATAGCACTTCGTCTTCTACTTCTGTTGGGTCTCCTAGGCTTGGAACATCCTCTCGACGAAGATTTTGAGGGTTATTTATAGGTTAGAAGAGTCCTAGGATGAAATTTGTCTAGGGGAAGATCAGGCTCGAGAACAAATCATGACCGTCGAAAATGGACTCAAAACGACCTAAAAAAATCGTGCATAAAAACCTTTTTCGCAAATTGTCATGGCTTGTGACACAAGTGCCACAACCGTGATTGAACATTAGTTCTGAGCGCGGGTCATGTCATAGCTCTTGACTAGATTTTTAGGTCTGTGACCGAATCATTGTTATTGACCTCCAAACACGTCACCGTCCGTGATCTAGGAGACATGACCGTGATCGAATGACATTTTTGTGTCACCACATGCGTTATTGCCCGTGACAAAAATGTCACGGCCATGACTGAACGATCTCTACTCCCTTCGCGTGTCATGTCCTGTGCGCTGACCGGCTTGGTCGTGACTAAACAATTGAATTTCTTCTTATAGTGTCATGGCCCATGACAACATTGTCACTACCGTGAATGAAGCTTTGTAGGTTATCATTTGAAGTCACGGCTCGTGACAATCCTGTAATGGTCGTGATCAAAGTTGTGTTCTTCATCCTGTTGATGTCATGGCCCATCACAAGCTTGTCATGGTCATGATCGAAGCTCTGATTCTGATTTTTCTTCTATTTGAACTCTGATTTGATCCTCGATTCTTATGGTCTTTCTCCTTCTTTTTGCCAAATGCCTTGGATACATAAGAATACTAGTTATGTAGACTCTGACTCTAAAAAAATAATAAATGTAAAATGGAGACTAAACTGATGCAAATGATAACAAAATGCATGAAAAATGCAATGAATATGATACAAAAAATATGACTAATTTGCTACGCATTATTCATCAACATCTATATATCTAGATAGATTTATACTACCTGCTTGATAATATAGTGCAAAGTCAATTATGCCCTTTAAGTATCTGAAGATTTTCATAACAACCTTCCAATGTTGGCATCTTGAGTTTGACTAATGTCGACTACTGACCAGGCTGAGAAAATGACATATATCGGCACAATATCATATACATCAAGCTTCCAACTGCATGAAAATAAGGAACTAAAGACATGACTTTCATTCCCTCTGGAATCTTTGGTCGCATGTTAAGACTTAAACTTTCATTTTTTGCCAAAGGAGTATCTATGAGTTTGAATTCATCAATATTGAACTGTTCAAGAATATTTTTAATAAACATCTCTTATGAAAGAGAAAGAAATATTTTTGAACAATCGCATTGAACTTTTACTCTAACTAAGTATGTTTCTTCACCCATGTCCTTCATCTCAAAGCTAGAGGAGAATCATTTCTTGATGGCGACTAAGTAGTCATTATCATTTCCAGCTAACAGAATATCATCTACATATAGAGCTAGAAAAACAAACTTATATTTGGAGTCACAGATATAAATTCAATGGTTTTCATCAATTATGAAAAAACCAAAAGAAATTGTAGATTGATGAAACTTCGAATACCATTGCCTAGATGATTGCTTTAGTCTATATATGGATCAACACAACCTACATACTTTGCACTCTTCTCCTTTTACAATGAAGCCTCTAGGTTCCTCCATTTAAATTTCTTCATCTACTTCTCCATTTAGAAAAGTTGTTTTTACATCCATTCGATGTAATTCTAAATCCATGTGTGTGATGATAGCTAAGATTAAACGAAATGAAAAAAAATCTCGCAACTGGTGTAACACCCCCAAATTACCCACCCTAATACTTGGCATTATGGCGAGGATTCGGGTGCGCTACATATGGGACACTAGATATAACAATTATATGCAATGCAGCAGAAGCATAGAAAATTGTATGGCAATTAATAGACTAGCAACGAAAACAATAGTAATTAAGCATATAATAATTAAAAAGATAAACTTGCAGCGGAAACTTTCATAATAACATAAGAGAGTCAATATCCATAATCCATGGTAGGTCCTCAACATAGAGGTCTACCAAATACATCAATAGGTGACATGAGTTCATGATCCATAGCCCGTAGGCAACATAGACTTAATACATAAGACATAATGACATAAACGTAAGATAGATGACTCGATATCCTAGCACATGTGCAACATCCGCCACGAGCAAGCCGCCACCAAAGATACTAATCAGAATCACCTACACGGATTGAGTGCAGGGGAGAATATCCCGGGTTAGAGTATGTAGAGTACGGCAAAATAAAAGAAAGAATGCATTCTAAGTAAAACATTGATTCACAATAGTTCAATAAGGATTTATTATTCAATTACAATCTTAATACTTCTCAATTCCAATTCGATATCAACATGGCATGAACATCAATATTATTAGCATGTATATGAATGGCTAGTTATCAATAATCAATAAGCTCATGCCCAATTCAATCAATTTGACCTTGAAGTTATCATTAACTCCTTGTTCAATGTTTTGATTCATTTCAATCAATCAATCGATCAATCATGTTGGTGATTAATTCCATTTGCTTCGAAGGACCAGCATGTACATCGTCCATAATGGGTTAGCTAGACCCGGGTGATCATGTGCACCCATGTGTTTCCACCACATAGGAAGTACACACTCCTCACGTCTGGGGTCATACAATTCAATCAATAGCTCGGACAATCTATCCGACAATTCGATGGAGCCAAGTCAATCTTCGACGCCCAATTCAATCAATCAATACGTCATTCATGATTGTATATTTTAATCCTGTTTACGACTTAGCATGCAGTTTGATATCTAGGTTATGTCAATCAAGCATAATTGCATATCTTGCATGAATATAATTCAATTAAATGAGAGATATAATTTGAAATTAAATTAATAAGACATGAATATAATATATATTGGCTCACTACAGTCGAACCTCACTCGCTACGGGTGGAATATGGCTCGCTACGGTCTAAAGGGCGGTACTACGGCTTCAAACATGCGCTACGACCTATATAGGCCCGCTACGGCCCTAGGGAGCCCGCTACGGCCTCATGGGATGCCGCTACGGTCCATACAAGTTCGCTACGGTCTAAAAAGGCCCCTCTACGGGTTGGAATGACTTCATACGGTCTCATTACTGGAAGCCCGTAGCCAGCCTCTAGAGCTCACTTTTCTTTCTCCCCCATTTCAACCCGTTCTCATGTCAAACCTCCACAATTTCACTCCCATACTTACATACCATGAACAAAACTTCATATATAAAATGTTTCCTTCATTTTAGGGTCTATAATATTCTCAAAAATGCATAGAGAATGTGAAATTCAAGGTCAATTTGCTTAGATTGAAATCTAGGGTTCATATGCACAATTAGGGTTCTTATAAGCATATAGGGTTCACCAATTGCCATATTCATGGTTCTAGGGTTTCAAAACATGAAGTCACATAAAAAGATATCATATGAACAACTTGACATCATATTAAGGACATAACATTCATAATATGAGTTCTAGCACACTTGAACCATAAAAAAGAAGATTTAGGCATAACAATAAACATTATACATGCAATATCCCTAAAGCCATTCCTCACATTCTATTTTCTAAGAACCATGGATTCTTATACTCCTCAAATTCACAAAATGAGGTAAGAAAGGAAGAAATTGGATCCCCTTTACATACCTAGAACCCAAGTTAGGATTCCTTTGCTCCCTAACTCTTCTTCTTCCCCAAGTAGTAATCTCCCCTCCTCCTTCTTCTTCTCTTTGCCTCCTTGCTCCTCTTCAAGTCCTCCTTGATGAGCTTCAAGCAATGGAGCTTCAAACATTTGGGGCTCTTGAAGGAGGAGAAAGCTAAGAGAGAGAAAAGGGAAGTGCAAAATGGATGAGGGTGGCTGGGTATTAGGGTGGCTTTGGTCTTTAAGTGGGGTTTGGGCTTTTCAATGGGTTGCTAGCAGCATGGCCCATTTGGACTTTTATTTCTTTCCCAATTTATATTGGGAGTATTATAACTGGTGTGAAATTTTTGTCATAATCTATATCGTCTTTTGGGTATATCCTTTTGCCACAAGATGATCTTTGTACCATTTTGTGGATCCATCTATACCATGTTTGATTTTGAGAACCCATTTTTTCCAATTGGTCTTTGATCTAATGGAGGATCAACCAAATCTCAAACATGAGTTTTCTTCATTGATTATGTTTCTTCTATTATGACTTTCATCCATTCTTCTTGGTCAGGACACGAGATAACATCTTCTATTATTTTAAGCTTGTTCATCATTATGACCAACTATAAAAGTTTCCCCCTCAATCTCATAATGACGACGTGGTGATGCGTTGTCTATTAATTTGTGATATTGGACATTCTGATATATCTCGTTCTATGATTGCCAGTTATTTTCTCCCACTCAGATCAAGAGTTGAGATGATTAGACATACTCCTCAGCAAATTCATCTATTGTGTGCGCCAACCTAGGATCCTCTAGTTATTTTAAGTGAAGATCCTTATCTATTTCACATTTTTGAGAAAAGTCATCTTTTAAGAATGTAGCATCCCTACTTTCTATTTTAGTTATGATTTTATCATCCTTTTCATCTATGAAGACATATTCTTTAGAGGTATCATAATATCTTATATAGATACACTTTTTCCCATAAGATCTAATTGTCCAAACTTATGTGAATTTTTCATAACATACCCATGGGTCGCAAACAACTAACTTAGATGTTCGACCTATCCAAAGTTCATAAGGAGTGAAATATACTGACTTTGATGGGACATGGTTCAGGATGTATGTTATAGTCAATAAAGAATCACCCTAAAATGAGATAGGAAGGTTCACTTGCGCCATCATGGAACAAACCATGTTGAGTAGGGTTCAGTTTATTCTTTCTGCAACACCGTTTTGTTGTTAAGTCCCTGAAATTGTCAATTGACTAACAAAGCATTTCATCACATAACTCTTTAAATAGATTAGAAAAATATTCACGACCATGATTTTTTCACAAGATCTTGATTTTATGATTCTAATGCGTCAGATTTGTGATAGATCAAATAGATCACATCATACCATGAAAAATCATCTATAAAAGTAATGAATTAGGAGAAACTAGGTCTAACTTTAACATTCATAGGTTCACATATATCAAAATGGATTATTTCCAAAGTAGGACACACCTACATCGATACGATCATGGCCGTGACAACAAAATCACGGGCCGTGATCTATGAAGAGCACATCTACATAAACTTTTCATGGTTGTGTGTCCCATTTCATAGGTCATGTCCACATATTTCATGGGCGTGACATTGAGGGACTCTAACCGTGACAATCCAACTCCATCTTTGAGTTCTTCTCAAGCACTTCATGGATCACCGCAAGCAGTAGATGACCCTCAGTATCCGCATCACAAGCGACAATGAGATGACGAACTAGGAGCTCATCCTGTGACCTCCATCTATCATGTTCCGGAGCGACGAGCAGCGGAGAAAAATACTATGACCATTCTTTCATGGAGATCACACCGACCTGCTTCGCTCATCAAACTACTTTGGAGATCTATGGGCTGTGAAACGACATTACTAAGCTCTTTGGAAAGATTGGCATAGTTCACTTCCTCGAGAAGTCATGGGGCACATATGAGAAGTTGACAGAGAGTTCCTTAGCACCTTCAAGACGACAAATCTAGATGGCAATGAATACAAGTTGACCAAGATTGACTTTCAAATATATGATAGGATGTTCTCTTTATCCTTGAATGATTTTAATGACATTTACCAATTCCCACATTAAGGCGGGCGACGTGAACCTCGAGATTTCAATGTAGTGGGATTCTAGAGAGTTATCACAGGGGAGGTTATCCTCAACTATAGGGTTGCCAAGAGCAGTTTGATCCATAACTTTATCTTGCACTTTTTCCAACCGAATCCTCTCCAGCACCATATGTGGACAAGGAGATGGCGACGGGTCCCCCAATGAGATGAAGTGTTACCTGCTTTACATGATGGCCGAGCGGTCGAAGTCAATATTGGAGCCTTTGTCACTAAGAACTTTGAGAGGTACTCTAAGAAGACAAAGGGCAAGATCATGGTCGGGAGATTGATCAATCCTATTGTAGAGCATTTCAGGATGCGTTTGGCAGACTCCAAGTTGGTTAAGAGCAGTATCCATTTGGATGAGAGCACAATGCTGAACATGAAGCTCACCTACATAGAGAAGGGAGCTCCCATGTTTATATTCAAGAACAAATTGGAGAGGATACCATGTGACGAGATCACGAGAACGTGAGGCTCACGGTCTTTGATAGGGCCAATTGGCTTCTCTTCCCACCTCTCTCTGGGCGTTCTGAGAAGCTAGTTGAGCCACCACCATTACCGACACTTCGACGATGGCCAGAGCTTCTGATGCGAGACAGTTTGTTGAGCAGCTCGATGATGCTACTAGTGACTTTTCCTCCTATCCTGCATAGTTCGATCTTTCAGGCATTCAAGCCACTTTTTAGATGATCATGGAAGAGCAATTGATGAAGTAAAATCATGTGTCGAAAATAAGGGTGGTACCAGGTTTTAGAACGTCAAGGCTTGATAGTTCTTGACCTGGGGGCACCTGGACAAACACAAGCAATCAATAAGTCCTAAAAATTAACCTAAACATACAACTTCAACCACAAGTATAGGGTTATCCTTGTAGTATTTTAGGGTCGAAACAACATGGAAATTAGAATTTCACAATTCAACCTCTCTATTCTACCACAAACCGAAATCAAGGAGAAAAATATTTTGTGCAGAAAATTAGATGAACTAGAACTAAAATCTGAAAAGATTAGTAAACAAATATTTTTGGTGTTTTTAGATTTAAAGTGGTTAGAAACAGAACAAATACGAAGGAAGTCGAGTCACTCAAATAGGGAAAAGGGACATGGGAATGATTTTTGAATCCTACTTGCTAATTAACACGTGAAGCTCAAAAAATGTCGACTTGAGACATTAAGAAATCAAATCTAAGATCAGGGTTGCTAAAAGATGTGAATGACATTCCAACTACAAGATACAAAGATAAGAACAAACTACTATTCTACCTCGATGGAGAATGTTTAGCCTCTTGGTCATAACCTTCCATCAAGGATAAAACAACAAATAGCTCACAACTATCAAATTCAATATGTGTAAAACACCATAAGTAAGAACTACATTCTATATATTCCCAAATGGAATCGGCGAGCCTCTCAGTCCCAGCCTCCATGGATATATAGTTTGCAGTTCACAACATACAAATAAGCACATATACAAAGTGCATAACACAAGGAGAGATTGGAAAGTCGAATGTAAACACAAATCCATTAAAAGATGAGTTCATACAACAAGTAGGTATTCTCAAATCATCCCATGTTCAGGCCTAAGTGTTCAGTCTCTCACAATCATCACACATATCACAACTAGGATAATACAATAGTTTATCATAAAAAATAAATACAAATATAAATCACTAAGCATAAAACCAATGATACTCCTGAAATCTCAACACGAAAACCTCCTTCTTTAGCTTTGGTTCTCCTATTTTCTCAGCAATGGCGGCGGCTCCACTTGACACCTCCTCTCGGATGTGGAACGAAACCCTTTCTTCTCCTTCATTTTGCCCTTTCATCATCCTCCTATCTTCCAATCATTAGATGCCACTTGTCCCTTGCATAGCCCTGTCAATATTCCTTGGAAGCTGTCAAGGAACCTTCTTTGTTCGGACCACAAGAACTGGTAAGGGAATCTGCAGAATATGTTTCATGTTTTGTCTTCTAGCAGCTTTTGGTAGGTAGTGGCATTAGGTACCCCCAGGTCTAATCTCTAGCACAGGTACCTCCATGTACAGTTTCCAGCACAAATGTCGTAATGTCGTTTGGCTTTGGATAATTCCTACAGGAGAAATCATGCATTATTCATTCAAATCTTTACTCAAAAGAGTCTTTGGAGACAAAATATGAGTTTTTTCAGGGAATTCCAATGATGCAAAGGTTGTAAAAAGGTGTGGCAATATATATAAATGATGCATAATTTTCAAGAAAAAGTGTATTCTTTGCATAGAAAAATAGGGAGTAAATTCCCTGTCATCATAATTCTCCCAAACTTAAGCTTTTGCTTGTTCTCAAGCAAAGAATTCGAAAAATTTAAGGCCAAATAAATAGCAGTTCAAATCAGCCACACTATGAACCTGTAATAGCTTATACAACTTCCCGTAGTTGGTCAGATCCCCCCAGTCATCGTGCTTTTTCTTAGCCAATTAGCCTCCTCCTAGAACCAGTTAAACTCAAGCCTAGTGCACAATCTAAAGATGCAAACTGGACAATCCCTTCCCACAACCCTCTCTCTAGACCTTACTATCCTTGATGCGAAGTAGAAATGATGTTGGTTTACTCACAAGCATAAATGGGTTACTAACCCTGCTTCCTTTTTTTTTCTTTCCGCACTGGGTTACCAACCCAAATTTTCTTTTTTTCAAGTAGGGTCGCTAACCCTTTTTTCTTTTTTTTTTCCTTCTTTTTTTCCTTTTGGACTGGGTTACTAACCCTTTTTCTTTTTCAAATGGGGTTGCTAACCCTCTTTATGGAAGAATATATACATGTGATGTTTGATAATAAACCAACAATGAACGCAAGGATTGTAAAAGACTAGAGAGTAGCATGAATAGGGTATCATCACAGCTGCTATGAGCTTTGATTCTACTTGTGGGCAGTTATGTTTTTTTGTTTCATCTAGTTTAGTGATGGCTGAGGGTTCTAACAAATTTGGGGGCAAGATGTAAAGCTACTAAGGTTACATAATGCTTTCTAACCTGAGTTGAGTGAGCAGGAATGTATATGCCAAGATCATACTATGATTAGGAGAGAGGCATATGAGAATGTTTTCATGCTGCAAAAAGGGATGATTTCAAAATTGCTAAACAAATTTAAACAAAAAGTAGGCATTATAACTCAAATAAGTTGGAGTTTGAGAAGTGTGACCATACCATTGGCTCCCCCAAACTTAAAATCAACACTTTCCCCAGTGTTGATCTAAGTGAGGGAGAGAAGCATGCTAAGGCTTTTCTGGTGGGGCGATAGGACCAACTGTAGTGACTCCCAGCTTTTCTGCAATTGACTGGAGGAGACCCTTGAGTTGTTTGTTCTCCTTCCTTAGCCTGCATGATATTATGACCCAGGATGGTGGAGAGTAACGCATTCTGCTTGGCCATATGCAGGGCATGCATGTCAGGGGTACGAGTGGCTTCACCTTCCTTTGTGATGGGGGTAGCTTGAGTGGTGGCTTCCTTTGGGGTGGAGGTAGCTTGAGGCTCAGCAGGAATGGAGGTAGGGGTAGCCTTGGCTAGAGTGGTCTTCTTCTTTTTGCTGGTGGATGCAATTGTTGTGGAGATAGGGGCAGTTGGGATTGTCTTCTTCTTTTTGCTGGTTGTAGGGGACTCAGGGCTATGTGAATGTTTCTTGCTTTTTCCTTTTGATAACAGTTTGAGTCTAGAAGCAGCTGCAGCAGAGGCTGATGAGATGTGGTCAGCTGTAGGTGTCTCCTCTAACAATCAGTTTTTCTTTTTTGTAACTGTTGTACGGGCAGGGTGAGGTAACTTTATGTCATGATAAGGATCCCTAGGGTTAAGTAGATAGTATACGCCTTGGTGGCAAGTCACTATCTTCATGTGCAGTAAACTCTTCATGTCCAGTTTCCCCCTGGCAGAAGTATCCTTTAGGGCCTTGACGTCAATGCCGCACGCCTTTGCGATAGGTGTCCCCAGTCCACCTATAACAAGAGTTCCTTTGTCCTGGTGTGCCATCTTGTATGAATTGCAGAGAAATATGCCCACAAGATCGATCTTCTTCTTTCATGGGAAAGCCCAAATAATGTACAACTTAGTCTCCCGAACGCTCGATCTAATGTTGGTGCGGCCTAGAAGGGTATTCGCGAGGACTCTGTGGAAATAGTGGAGACTGGGTTGCGGATGCATGCGGATGTCACACACGTTTGATCTGCAATTCATCTTGACCAGTGATCCATTTCCATACTATTTTGGGGTCACATGCAGATGGTTTCAGAGCAGTAGTAGAAGGTAACCCCATCGCTTGTCCAATATGATCGAATGTTCAGTTGAAATCCTTATTAAAGAGGCGAAATGTCACCTGATGATCCTCTTCATTGACCTCCAGACTGTTGCAGAACTCTTTTCCCATCGCTTGGCACGTATCCCATCCTCGAAGAAAGAAGTCAGATGCATGCATCCCGACGGTCAGTGTCTTGAAGTCATCATGGAATCCAAGTTTCTTCATGGTGTCCTGATCCAAAAATTTGGTGGGGTGGAAGGCTCGATTGTTTAGAATCCGATAACGCTGCTCGTGCTTCTTGTCTTTGAAGATGAGTTGTCCTGGGCGGTGAAGAATCTTGCTAGTTGATGGCGGTGTCGGGGTAGGAACGACATCTTGTAAAGACCCAGGAGTAGTCGATCTATCAATAGACTCGTCGATTGATGATTCATCAGCCTCTCCAGTGTACTCGACAAATTTGGCGATCGAATCAGAGGCCTCAGTTGATGTCAACATAGATGCTTCAGCAGGAACAACCGCTTCAGACTTTCCAAGGGATTGAGCAGCTGCATTATTAGGTGGCAATGAGTCCTCGATAGCCAGTATCGCAGATGGTGGAGGAAGGTTCAGGTGCTGCAGTCTCGGATGGGGTAGACCGAGCAGTTGGAGTCTTTTCAGATGGGGGTAAGTCATTTGGTTGAGGGGTCAATATAGGGGTGGTGGCGACATAGGGGACATCCATTGGTGTCGTTGGTTCTTTGGAAGGAAGGCCCAATGGTGGTGATGCTCGACTTGAGGTTGGAGTGTTAGGGAGGGGTTCAGTGGTGGCTGGGGACTCAGGCGGTGTCTTGAAAACATCAGATTGGTGGTCGGAGCTATGTGGTGGAGAGGGCACAGTTGGAGTAGTCGAGGGTAAGATCAGAAGCTTTAGGGTTGTAGCAGCCATCGTTGTTGCAGCCAGGGGCGTTTTCTCATAGCTTGAAGAAGAATAGGAGGAAGGTGGAGAAGGTCGCTTGTTTGGAGGCATCCTGACGCGCCTAGTGACAACAATATTTCGCCAGACTAGTGGTGATGAAGGTGATTGTTCAGGACGAGATGGTGCGGAAGTAGAAGCTGACGGTGGGGGAGCGACTAGAGGGCTGCCTTCTCTTCCGAAGGTGATGGGGTTCGTTGATGAGCAACCTGAGGACCCTTTCTTTGGTTTTTTGTGCCAAGTGCAGCTGGTGGCTTGTCCCCTTGTGGCAACCATTGACCTTTTATCGAAACTTTGAAGGTTGCTGGTGGTGGAAGAGGACACATCAGCGAGGCTAGGGTTATTAGCGATTTGGGCATGATGGTGGTGGTGACTCCGATGCATTGGTAGTGGGTGATGAGAGGTGGATAGAGAGAGTGTTTGATGGAATGGAGAGAGAAAAGGTGCAACGGTCAATTCATGGTAGTTGGGCTCCACCACATCTACGCGACATTACTATCGAACAGGAAACAATGCTACCACCTTGTCCTGTAGTGGAATTATGATGGAAGCGTACCCCCATCTGATATGTTGAATAGCTCACATGCCCCCATCCGTTTCCTGGAGTTATGAAAAACAAAGACAAAAAATTATTAGGGTTAAAAAGTAAACCTGGGTTGCCTCCCAGTTAGCGCCCTAGTTTAATGTCCCTAGGCCAGACATAGTTCTGTTTGAATCTATCATGTCTTCTGTGGTGTTTCCTCCAAAGAGATATAAGTCGGTGGTTCCAAAGGTGAAGCTTCATGGTATACTTTGACCCGCTGTCCATTCACCTTAAATGGTTCTCCCTGCTTATTGATTAGTTCTACAACGCCTGAGGGAAGTATTCTACTAAATCTAAAAGGGCTAGACCGCTTTGATTTAAGCTTCCCCGAAAAGAACTTGAATCTAGAGTTGAATAGGAGTACTTGGTCGCCCACTTCTAATATTTGTTTCTGAATTCTTTCATCATGCCACCTCTTAGTTTTTTTTCTTTGTAAATCCTTGAATTTTCGTAAGCAGCAGCTCTCAATTCTTCAAGCTCATGCAGTTGGATCCGTCGATGGTCATTAGCTTCCTTCAAATGAAAGTTCAGGTATTTAGTCGCCCAAAGAGCTTTGTGTTCCAACTCCACCGGAAAATAGCATGACTTCCCATACACCAATCAGAATGGAGCAGCTCCTAAGAAAGTTTTAGATGTTATGTATGCCCAAAGAGCCTCATTTAGTTTAGTACTCCAATCTTTCCTCAAAGAGGCTACTACTTTTTCCAGAATGGTTTTAACTTTCCTATTGCTAACTTCCACCTGCCCACATGTCTGAGAGTGGTCGGGGTAGCTATTCTGTGAGTGATCCCATACTTTCTTAATGGAGTTTCAAAACCTCTTTCTATGAAATATTTTCCTCCATCGCTAATAATCACCCTTGACATTCCAAATCGAGAAAAGATGGTCTTCCTAAATAAATTATGTACAGTGTGAGAATCACATCTAATTGTGGGAATGACCTCTACCCATTTTGTCATATAGTCCACAGCCAATAGTATGTATTTATATTGCCCGAAGTTTGGAAATGGTCCCATAAAATCTACTCCCCATACATCAAACAATTCAATTGATAAAATTCAGATTGTGTCATCTCTTGCCACTTAGATATAGATCCTACCCTTTGGCATCTATCACATGAAAAAATGTATTGGTGGACATCTTTAAAGAGAGTGGGCCAATAAAAATCAGCTTGTAGTATTTTTGTAGTAATTCTCTGGGTATCCCCATGTCCATCATAAGTAGTGGTGTGACATTCAGCTATAATTGGGGTTGTTTCCTCAGTTGGAATACACCTTCTTAAGATCCCATCTGGACATTCATTGAATAGTAAAGGATCATCCCAGAAATAGTGCCTTGCATCAGCCGAAAATTTTGCTCTTAGATGTTTGTTCAGACCTTGCGGCAGAATACCAGGGGTTTTCTTTGATGTATACGGCTAGGAGGTGCTCGTTTGGAAAGGTCTCTGTGATTGTTGGCACGTCAGTCCAAGCTGGGGGCAGGTGTTGTAGTCTTGATAGGTGGTCTGCAACTTGATTTTCATGTTGATTCTGTCTTTAATCTCAATGTCGAATTCCTGTAGCAATAAGATTCATCTAATCAACCTAGGCTTGACTTCCTTTTTCTCAAACAAGTGTCTGATTGCTGAATGGTCCGTGTGTACAATCACCTTATGTAGGATCAAGATGTCACCAAGAGGGGAGAGGGGGTGAATTGGTGTATTAAAACTTTTACTACTTTTGCTACGTTAGATTAGTTTAATCAGCGGAAGCATATAAATGCAAATATAAACAAGTAGTCGAAGAGGAGAACATAAAACAAACAAGCACACAAACACAAGATTTGTTGACGAGGTTCGGCCGAACTCCTGGCCTACGTCCCGCTCCAGTCATCTCGAACTCGAGACCTCCGGAGATCACTAACTCCTTCTTCAAGGGAGAAGACTCCCAAGCTGCATCACCATCAACACCATTATCAGTACCTATCAAAGATTAAAACCACCTGCAGAATTGAATTCGTAGGGGAAAACTCATGAGTTGTGAAACTCATTATGTAAAGATCATATATGAAGAAATAATAATCAGAGGTCAGTAATCAAGTAAGTCAAATCTTTCTTAATAAAACATTAATCATGTGAGGCTTCAGTACTTAACAATTCTTTCATTAATCTTTTTCAATAACAGTGACATGATCATCATTATAGTTCATCAGTACTTCTTATCATTTATCTTCATGGCATCTTTTAATTCAGTCAGTCATGAGCAATTAACAGTACAAGAAGATTCTAGCAATCCGTCGTCATAATGGCTAGCTAGGCCATAGGGTCAATCCTAGACCCATCAATAAGTCTTCACCAGTAACAGTAACATTAACAATAGAGATAAATCCCCCAATCCGTCGGGGCCTTCCTCTTCATGTTACAGATTCAAACACAATCATTAATGACTTTTAATTCTTCATTCTATCATAATAAGTTCACGTGAGAGAAAATGCTAGCTCTATCTCAATCAGGTTTAGTCAATCAATCAATCATTATATCATCCATCTTGGACACGACCTGCGTCAGATGTGACACAGCCCGTGTTGTTCCCAGGCGAAGCGTGAACAACACACGTGTTCATATCGCGTCTTCCAAACTAGTCTACACAAACCGGGTAGAGCGACACGGTCCTTTTTCTACACCGTTCTCATAGCTTCATTATTTTATTCCGGAAACGAGCTTCGCACGCGCTGGGGAGGGACGCGACCGTGGTGGGGGTGGTATTAAGGTTTCGTGAATGCGGAGCGTCAGGTGCGGCGCCGCGGCCCTTTTTCAGAGGACGCAGACCGTATTCATCAACACGGTCTGCTTGGGTCAATTCGATCGATGGAATCTCCCGTCGACATAGCGACGCGGACCGTGTTAGGGTAACACGGTCCGTGTCCGGTTACATCTTTATTAACTTAATAACCAGATCTGACAAACTCTCTCGTTAAAATCATATTAACATACTCTAATCTACCGAAGATATTCATTAATCATCATCAATCATCGATTAAGAACTGCAAATTACTTCCTCGTTGCTGATCCTAATTACATACCTCGGAATTCGTTCCTTCGCTCGGTCTATGTGTTGCTGCCTACTCCTCGCTTCGTAGTTCGTTCACCTTCGTCTTCTCCTCCTGGCACGATTCCCGAGAACGAAGATTCCTCTAAAAGTGAGAGAGAAGAAGAAGAAGAGAGGAGAGAAGAGGAGGGAAGAGAGGGGAGTTTATCTGGTGGCTGGGTAGAACTAATGAAGATTAAAAGAAATTAATTCCGTATTAAGGTTTATATAGAGGTTAGAGTTAGGGTTTGGAGAGTTTTAGCCGTCATTAACTTAATTTTCTTTACGGGTGGACTTTCTTCCACTTAAGCCCAACACGGTCGACGCGGCCCATTTAGCCCAACACGACCCGCTTTTGACCAACTCGGCCCGTTTTGGTCAACACAGTCCGTGTCCACTCAAGACACGACCCATGTTCGGTTGGGTAATTACAGTACCAATTGTAGTAACCCTGCATGCACCCGATGAAGCCGTCGTTGTGCTTGTGGGACACGATGGATGCCCCCTTGTGGTGCATGCTCCTCGGGTACCTCTCGCCGTCGCCGACGAGGTAGCTCATGCCGTTGGGGTTCGCGCCCAAGATGTAGTTCGCCTGCGACCTGGCCAACACGAGCAGGCCGTC
>LTAE01011098.1:0-15779 GCA_001647135.1 Pontederia paniculata
ATTTCTTTTATTTATTCATTTACTTAAGACATTACATGTAAATAAGAAACTACCCCCCATTTGAATTCAAAGAAAATATTTATAAAAATAAATTTCAAAGGAATCAAAATCTAAATTTTGGTCTGAAGAACAAAATCGGCAGTTTTACAAATTTTTCATTTTTGTCCCTTCATTTCACCTAACTAAAACTCTTTCTAAAATTTATTAAAAACCATATTTAGTACACTTTAACATATAGGAACAATTACCGGGACTTTAATTTTTCAAATTCTAAACTTTTCAAAAATCATTTTTTCATGCCTTAGTCGCATTTCGTTAATTTTCAGCATATGAAAATTTAAACTATAATACACACTTTGACACATATATCATAGTAGATATTAAGCACATGAATACACAATTAACAGTTATAATCTCATATGAAGTATATCATAGATATCACATGTCTGGTCAAGGATCAGGTTCATCATGAGAGGACCAAACACATGATTTAAGATATCACATCATTCGTACTGAGAAGAGGATCAAGGTGAAGACGGTAGACACAGTAGATAGATCAACTGATATATTCACCAAGTCAGTTCCTTATAGTAAGTTCTGACATTATTTGGACTTGTTGAATATAAGCAATTATCGATAGCCTCAAGTTGGGGCTAGTCGCGGTAGAGCATTATCAGATGTTATATTTTGAAGATGATTCAAGGTGGAGATTTATTGATAATGCATTGAATCTTAACATAATAATAAACCCTTATATGCCTCATGTGCATCATAGTCGTTCGAATAATTGAAGCGACGAAATCGCATGTCCCATACGGAGGTCTCGCTGCCTGGTCAGCGAGCCTAAGGGGAGGCTTAGGGGGGCTCCCCCCGCGGGGTGTCGAGGGCGAAGCCCTTGAGATCTAGACAACTCTAGAATTTTTGTTTCTTATTTTATTTTGAAAGTCTATATATAAACTTTCTAAGATTTGAGTTACTTTATATCTTGTAATCATCTATTATTTTTTCACCAAAGAAAATACTTAGTCGTCGTTGGAGGACGTAAAACAGTTAAGAGATCTCGTTTCTTCTTTTGTGTGCGAACTTCTCTCTTATCTCATATCCGCAACACATTTGAACATGTTAATTGAAGGTGTTGCTTTCTTTAACGACTAAGTTTTTAGGTAATCTAACTTTGATATGATATCAATATAGAATATAGTGATTTTAAGGTCAAATTCTGATAAAATCCTTATATAAAAGATTAATTTTCTTTTTTAATATTTCACATGATGAGTTAGGATAGATTAAAGTTATCACTAACCCTACAAAAATATATTACAAATACAAATATAATATATTATTTTCTTAATAATTTAAATTAGCACATTTGATTTCACATTAATCAATATAGCCACTATATATATTGAAAAAGTCGAAAATAGTGAAAAGTACCTCTGTGATAGTGAATGGTATTTATTTATGAACTATATAAATTTTGCTTCTTCGACCGCGTTTGTTATTTGATTTGGGTGTTTATTTTTTGTTCCACTTAATTTCTGTTGTGCGGATCCGATCAGATCAGGGCACAACACAATAATATTTTCTTTACTTTTTGTCACTATCATGTTTAATCTTTATATATAAGAAAATTGTCCCTGCATGATTTCGAAATGTATTTCCTTACCAGAATTTGTGGCTTATTTTTCCTTATGTAATGTGACATTAAAAGCCATTTGATAAAAAAAAGAAGGAAAACAAATATAAAATCAGATAACAGTGATCGTTCAGAAAATAGCATACATGCAAACGATTATTATGCTATTAAATAAAGATTAGAATGAAAATAATTGCAGAATAATGTACCTGTTAGAGTAAATTACTTTTTTGTCCCTTTCGATTTTAAGAATTAATAATACAATAATAATATATTAATTTTCTCTTTCAGCGAGTTGTTTTTTATGTGTACATAAAATTAACTAAATATTTCACTGGTTAAATTAATGTTTTCTTACTTTCTCGTGCATCTTTTCTTTGCGAAATAAGAAGAAAACTATAGTGATCTCATTTGGAATATCATTCTTAGAATTAGATTTATATACTTCTTTTGGAACTTTTTTTTTCAAACACACATTTTTATGGTGAAATCAAAACACTCTTTTGCTTGTGCAAAAGGATGTACTAGAGAAAAAAATTATAAAATTTTAATTTATTTTCATTTTGAATGTTATTAAAAGATATATTAGCAAAACTATAAAATAAAATGATTGGTGATGGCCATGCAGAGGAGATGAAGTGTTATCAAAAGGAGAGACAACATCAGATACGTCTTAAAAAAAGCTTCCAATTCAATATCCATGGATGGCCACTGGAATTATGTTTGAAAATTGAAAAAGAAAACATATTTTCTTTATTCTAGAATTGTTTCTCCCGCAAGGAATGAGAACAAATTTGGAAACAAACGAATAAGAAAAGGGCAATAATGGAGTGGTAATTGACTCATGTGGGAGTACTTGTTGATTCCGTGGCTAGACCATGGTTTTTAAACGTGGGAATTTGGTTGCCATAAGTAACCAAAGAATTAACAAAAACAATGGAAAAGTTTTAGTGTGGTCTCTCATTTATGTATAGGTTTATAGAGTTGTATTTGAAAATAGTGAAAAAAGGGTGCACACTGCATATGTTATACACATATAATATATATGGTTCAATATCTAGTTTTCTTTTTTATAAAAGTAGGCCATAAGCCTAATAAAAAATATTATACGTTGACCACGCCCTTTGTTATCGTCTACGCTCTCAATTACATACTACACATGCAACTCAATATGAATTTAATACCCTCTTAAATTTCTTTAGGATTGAACTTATATCCATATTATTAAAAAATTGTAATAATATATTATCATTATATAAATATAGAAAAAAAATCCAACACATTTTCCTTTATTGTGCCCATAAATTGTTCTTTTAACATTTTCCGCATTTTTTTGTCCATAAGAAGTTCAAGAATGATAATGTTAGATTTCGCCAATTATAGAATTCAATCCATATTCAACATCCACATATTCGATGACATTAAATTTGTGTACACTAATAATAATAATAATAATAATAATAATAATAATAATAATAATAATAATAATAATAATAATAATAACAATAATAATATATTATTTATTATTATTATTAAATTAATGTGCTATCAATAATTTTAAAAGATTAAATCGATAAAAAAATAAGTTCAATACATAGATAATTAGTGGAGAAAATTAATTTTTAACATGAAGATATTTAAACTTAGGATATCTACTTTTGATACCATATTAAATTAAAAATATTATCAACTAAAAATTTAAGTCAATAAAAAACTTTTAGACGACAATATTAATTGGACAAGATTGTCAAATAACAATCTTATTTTATAGTCTTATTATATTTAATTTTCTATCAATTTTATTGTTTAATTCATAAATTTTTTTACGATTTTTATAATTGTTTTAAATCTCGTTATCATTATTTAACCTTGGATTTTGTCATATCTCATGATATGTCGAACTTAACAAGTTAACGAGCTATTCATGAGGCGAATTGACGACCACAAGATCAACTAAGAAATTGGGTGATTGGCAAGCAAATCATAAAACCATATGCTCGTAGGCCCCGTTGTTATTAACAGCCGAGCGAGCGCGTTACATGTTTGGAAATACCGTGTGCGTTGAAGTTGGAAAAAAGTGTGTTTGTGAGATGTGAGAGAGTGTATGTTTTGTCACCAACGTCATTACCAAAAAAATTAACAGTAAAGAGTTACATCAGAGAGAGAGACGTCAAATTTAATTTTGATCGTTGACATTATTTAATTTTGTCAATTTTTTATTGAACAGTGTAAATATGATTCATGTGGTTCGCTGTTTAAACAAAAAAATAGTAATGAACATTTTATCTTATTTTAATTTTTCTATCGAAAATGAGTTGCATTGTCAACGCTCTTTGTGAGAACGCCGTCATTGTAAACAAAACAAAATGTGTGATCGTGTCGGCATGGCTAAATAAGTGATTGAAAACGAGTGGAGTTTAGTGATTCAACTCAATTCAATTAACAAAAATTTAATTCAAAATTATAATAGTGAAATACATACAAAAACCGTGATTAACATTCAATTATAATCTGTATATAGCAAATACATTCGCAAATAAAAAAAGTTGAATTTGGTTATTGTTTATATTTGTATTTCTATTTTATTTTGACTCTTATTATTATTATTATTATTATTATTATTATTATTATTATTATTATTATTATTATTATTATTATTATTATTATTATTATTATTATTATTATTATTATTATTATTATTATTATAAAACAACTTGAACCCTTAAACTATTTATGATACACCTCTCCCGCATAAGAATATGAGCATACGGACGCCCCCAGAGAGTGTACACGAAGGATAGCTCCAAGATCCGTGGGCCAAACCGGCTGCGGTTTCGCGGGACGGACCACCGAATACAAACCCGAGTTGTTTCTATATAAACCGCACCTCGTCACATTTCCACCTCCAACAAACCATTTTTATCCAAACTCGCATTTACCCAAAAGAACAAAAGAATTCAAATCTTGCTTCGATCCTTTCGACGATGATGGCCGGAGTAATCATGTCAGCGGGAGTCACTCTGCCGAAGGCCTTCGCCGGCGGGCCGAGGATGTCCGCGGTGGCGGCGTCGGCGAGACCGAGGAGCCTGTACGAGGTGCTGCGGGTGGGGGAGACGGCGACGGCGGTGGAGATCAAGGCGGCGTACCGGTCCATGGCCAAAAGGTTCCACCCGGACGTCGCGCCGGTGGCTGGCCGTGACGGGCCCGATTTTGTGGAGATCCACCACGCGTACGAGACACTGTCCGACCCGGCCGAGCGGGCGCGGTACGACGTCTCCATTGGACGATTGGCGCCACAACGGCGGCCTAGGTTCGCCGCCGCCGAGCGAGTCCGGCCGATGAGGTGGGAGACCGACCAGTGCTGGTAGCGGGTCTTCTGGAAATAAAAATTGAGAGGAATCGTTTCCTCTTGCCCTCTTTTTGTCATTGGTTCGGGGAAAATTATGTGCATATTTTAGGGCTTAGTTTGTAGTTGGAGTTTTTTTTTTTTATCTGAAAGCAATTAAAAACAAGAACGAATAGTTGGACGGCAAATTATTTCACTAAATTCGAGTTAAATATTTTGTCCTCTATCAGTCAAAGCATTAAAGACCGTTTGGTTGGAAACAAAATTACGAGTAGAAAATATATTTTTCATAAAGTGTTGAAGGTGAAGGTAACAGTAATATTGCCAAAGATCCATATTCATTCGATGAAAAGTTGTGACAAAAGGAAATTAATGCTCTATTGGATGACACGAGTACAATGCAATGGCATCAATATTTATTAAAGCCATAAATGCAATCAAGAAATACAGATTGCAATCATTTTTTCTTTCCCCGAGCAAGGCTCATAATCCTAGAAATATTGAATAAATCTGTGAACGGAGAAAAAAGAAACTTTGACCCAAGATGAAAGAACTTGTAAATTGACAAAAGAATAACATTCGAAATGCTAAATGTAGGTATAAAGTTGTGTTTCAGAGAAGGAACGGGGACTGTACTACTAAAAGGGAATTGTTCCAGCAGACTATGATACATGGGGGGAAAAGAAATAGCGCGGCGTCAAATCTTTGTTGGCGTCGAGGGCTAAACAACGCACAACCAAAACAAAATGGATCACGCGATCCGCTCCTAACGTGTACATAAAAAACCTCAATAAGAGGTCAAATCTCTCTCCATCCTGCTTCTACTTTTCGGGTTTCTGTACATGCTTCTTACAAGTCTATACTCCCTTGCAGAAATGGTTGTCATGCAGGTCACGTATGGCTCCGTACAGAATTTATAACATGCATTGCTACAAGCATGTTGTTTCCCTCGGGTGGCGTGGTTGTGGGAAGTGATCTTTGGTGGGCTAGTATGCTGTATACTTGCTCCAAAATTGGTCTTACATGTGATACAATCATGGGATCCGCTGGCTCGATTGCTATAGCTACTTCTGTCAACCAAGCCACCTTTGTCAATGTCTCATTGTTGATATCGCATGCTAGCTGCTGAAGAAGGGCCAAAAGAACTCCTTGACTCAGGGGCCGTGGAACTGTCGAACAGAGTGCATTCACATTAACCTGGAGAAAGGCCACCAAAAGCATAGGAGGTTGAGACTTTCTTGTTCATAGAGAAGTATTTGCCAGCAGAAACAGAAGTATTGATTAAAACGATAAAACTTAGGCCACTAAAGTTGGACCATCTGGACAGTAATGCCTAAGGTTACCTGTGCGCATAACCAAGACACTAATGTTACATCACTTCTTTGAAGAGCCATTGTAAATGCTTCCTCGTACTTGTGTTCTGAAATTATTCTTGCAAGCTCCTTTTTTGGATCCATAGGCACTTCAACCTGCTGAAGAGACAACCCTTCTAGTGTATAAACATTAAACAATATTTTGAAAAATATCTCATGTGTATTTTCAGGCAATGCCCCCATCATGCAATTTCATAAGTAGAGAAAGGAATTCATGTTTACCATCTCAGGAATTCCAACATTGGGTTGATGTAAACCGACAGGGTGTATGGAATTGGCATTTCCAGCAGCAACAAGAGCTAATAGCTTCCTCTGGCCATCAATCAACTCGGCAGACACATTCTGGGTGACTGATGAAGCAGAATTAATTGCTTCCTGCACGTACTCAAAAAGCAACCCAATGAGTAGCAAGTTATTTTTTAACAATATATTAGTTTCATTGTGATAAATAACTGGAGACAGAATGAACAGTTACCCTCAAAGTGAGTGCCAATGGAGTGTGAATTGCCTCAAGATGCTGCTGAGCAGCAGACATATGTTCATTCATTCCCTTCTGGAACACGTTGTCTACTTGGTCAAACATTGCTTTGCATGATTGTTCAAATGCAGGTACCACAGTGGATTCCAAGGAGGATCTCAATGCTTCCTGCAGGTTTTAACAAAATAAAAACATAATTCAAATATTACCCATCAACTATCTACCAATAGAAGTGAAAAGTCAGAAACATTCAAAAAGCATTGAAATGCAGCCACCAAGTATCACAAAAAAGAGGAAACAAGGCACATATACACAGCCAAACAACACATAATTAACTTCCATCATTAGCATCAATATTAACCTCTCACATGTTGTTTAAACTTCAAATTTTCCATTGATTCTGTAAATCTGAAAATCGAAGGACACCTACCTACAGTAAATATCACCTCAAAGAATATATCTGTTGCTGATAAGCAGCAATACCTGAAGAGCTTGCTTCCCAGAAGTCTGGAACTGATTTTGAATTTGTCTAGTAACTGAAGCATCAAGCTTTGAGATGACAGACTTCTCCAACTGATTCACACCCTTATCCCCAACACCTCTCTGGATTCAAGGGAATGTGTTATATTGTGCTGATAAATAAGATTAGTGATATTCAGCAGCACTCGGGTAAAAGTATTAGTGATAACCTGAAATGATTCAGTGACAGCTGAAGAAATAAGTGGTGAAATTGCACGAGCTACGATAGAACCTACTGAAGAGATTTCCTTCTTCAATGCCTTCTCCAGCATGGCTGGCATATCTTTGTTCATGCAATTTGTAATAAGAGTAGCTAACTGCTGCATTCTCTCCTTTTCAGCCCTTTCATGTTTCACATTTTCTTCCTGGAAACGTGCCCACAGAGCATCCACATTTGCTTTCATAGCCTTCTCCATGTTTCGACCTAATGCTGTTTCCAATCTTTTACCTTCCTTTGTTACAGGAGCACCCACAATGTAATTCATTTGCTTCTGCATATCCTTTTGCATGTTCATAAGCTGCAAATGATCGACTACTACGTAAGATGAGAATGCAAAAGAAATGATAATATAGTTGCAAATAATGAATGTTGATGAAAACATAATACATAAAAGCATTGCACAGAGTACTTTTCAAATTGGCTGAATTATATCCTTAAAACACATAAATAGAATTGGCAGAGATTGACTTAAGATGCACAGATAGCTACTGATAATATCCATATAACCAAAGGAAGCTATGAACCAAACATGCCTTAGCCATGGCGATGAAAAACCCAATGATAAGAAAGTTGTGAAAAACTCAACGATAAGAAAGTTGTGAATAGACATATATTGCTCATGTTACATGCCATGTGATGAAGATTTGAATCCGCTTAGGGAAAATATGCTGATCGACCATGGTTCTCAAACTCGCGAGTTATAGTCGTAGAATCGCACGATTCCAAGACTCTAGACCACAAAATTGAGTGAACTCGGTATAAACTCGGATTGTATAGTAAACTCGGTAGACTCGTTAGTGAACTCGGTAAACTCGGTAGACTCGGATGAACTCGGATGGACTCGCAAGTAGACTCACAGATTGTAGAATTGAATTATTTAATTACAATTTAAAGGTACAATTGAAATTAGATATGTAGAAAAAAACAAAAAAAATATAAATTTTAAGATTTGATCAAAACCTTCCAAGCCTCCCATAGTTTTCTTTACCTATTTCCACGCTAGGGTTTGATAATTAGCGACCATCAGCGACTCGAGCATTTTGGGGCATGGGTACCAGAGTTATAAAAGTTAGGGTTTGAAAATGATGAATCACTATTTATTTTATATACATGTGAGTAAAAATATAAAGTATGAGATTTTTATAATATTAAAATGATACATGAACAATATTTATGATTTAGTCTTTATTGTATAATATTTTTATATATATTTACAGTCTGTACATAAACTCTACGAGTTTAAGTCTCGAGTTTACGTTTCGAGTTTACCGGACGTAAAACGAGTCTAGGTGGACTCTCGAGTTTGAAAACCTTGATATTCATTAATCAAGTCTAAGTTCCAAAGGAACCATACAAGAGTACTTAATAGGGTCTTAAACACCCCCATATACCAAATAATATAGAACCCTAAATGAAAAGAAAATTAATAAAAGGTAAACCAAGACAAGTAAATTCCTAAAAGGGTCATTAAGCTAGATAATACTAGAGGGCAAAAGGCCCATGGCTAAAGACCAATGATTAGGGTATAAGGTCCATAACGTCATTCTTGTTCTAAATCATCATGTTAAGCAGAATCATAGATGTTGCATTAGACATAAAAACAAGTGTAACCTCATCTTATCTGGTGATTGCATGGGCATCACGATGCAGTTCGATAATAGTGATGGATATTGGATAAAGATATCTGACGACAATCAAATAACCATATGTTGTTATATATTTGCTTTGCACCTCTTAAGCGAAAAAACCAAGATAAAAACATATTTGGTCTCCTTCAAAAAATAAAAAAAATCTGGTCGATCAGATTCAGGTACCGAACTGATGGAGCATAAAAGCACTTACATCACAAAATGGAACATTCAACTAATCTTTTATAGGGTAAAAGGAAGCAGTCCTTCAATGGGCTGCACATGTTCAGCGACTAATTATAGGCATCAGATGTAATTTGACGTGGCAAAAAATTAACCACGCCATTGTAAAGAACATGATCAATCATGGTTGTAGGATTCACATTCGAAGGATATGATCAAGAGGGGAGGCTGCTCCCCGTTTATGCTCATGTCAACCCAACTTCTCAACCCCGTCTCTGCCCTCTCCTCAATCTCTCTTTTTCTACCTTCATCGGTGCTACGAGCATCCGATATCGGCTAGTGATTTCACCAGCATGTGAACTCGCACAAAAAGAGAAATCACAGAGGTAAGCTCCCCATCGCGAGCTTGCACATAGGTGATCTCTCGGAGTGAGCTCGAATAGAGGCAAGCTGGTTGGCATGCAAGCTCATCGACACATGACGTTGCACAAAAGCACATCTGTGCAAGCTCGCAGCGGCGAGCTTGCGCAACACAAGAGCACAGAGGCTACACCGCCTATGTGAAAACATGTCAAGGCACAAGCTCGTCAATGAATGGAATTGCCAGTACAAGGAGGGGGTGGGGGAGTTTATGGCGCGTTGACTAAAGAGAAATGCCAAGTTGGTGAGAAGTGTTTTATTAAGTGAAGGAGTAATAGACTGATCTTGGCCGCTGATGAGTCAAAATTTCATCGACGACCAAGATGCATAAGCTGCACAGGTGCAGTCTCAGATTGGACTGCACCTTCTTGCAACCCTATATTATAAGGTACATCAATATTTGTATGCAAAATCAAGTATAGCTCAGACATTTATATTCAAATGATATCTCCAAACTAAATGCAGCATCACCTGATTCAGTGTTTCATGCATAGCTAGAATTTGAGGAAAAGCTGCATCAGATGGAGGAACACTATTACTGCTCCCAGGTTCATTCAGTGAATCAACGGAATTGAAAGGGCTCGTAACAGGTGTAGAAGTTCCAGATGCTTGAATCTGTTTTGGTTTTTGCTTCTTGTGCTTGCCAGAAGGAGGAAATTGTGATGCCGCAGCAATAGCTGATTTAGTACCCTTGTCAATAACCTCCTTGGAGGCATCTTGAATGTCTTCCTCGGCATTAGTTGGTAACAGCTTTACAGACTCAGAAATTATAGTGTCACTGCCCGAGTGATTTTCTCCAGCGGTGGAAGTTTTTGTAGGACGCTCACTTTCCACCAATTCATGATTTCCTTCTGAGGTCTGGGAAGATATTTCCTTATAATCAGCATGATGGAGTTCAGATCCTTCTTGAGGACCCAATTTCTTCTGCTGATTTGTTCTACGCTCGTCAACGACTTGGATGACATGACTGCTATCCAATGATAAAGGACCTGACAAAATTTCAGAGGGAGTTATCAAATGTGCTGTATTCCCCCTAAGCTTAAACATCAGATGAGGATCAGGCATCATGGAAACATAATTTTGTCCACCTTTATGTTCATCCTTACCTGAGCTCTCACTAGCAGGAGCATCAGATGCATTTGTCAGACCAGAATCCACGTTCTTGTCAACTCCATGATCTAAAATTGACTGTTCAACATCGTGACCCAGTGCTGCCCCCAAATCAGAACTGTTCTGAGGGCTTCTCAATGCTGGTATCTTTTCAGCATGGTCCATATTTAAAGTATCAGAGGATGTTGCCAGATCTGGGGCATTCATGTGTATACTTGGCAATGGGGGAGCACTGGGCTTAATTTCAACAGATGTGGAAGGCAATTCATGGATGTCAGTGACCTCTAGAGAAGATGCAAGACCTAACATTGAAGGTGCACCCTCCATGCTCCCATCAGAATTCTTTATTTTTGGTGAAGCACTTGCAGTGTGAAATTCATGGCCAGCAGGTACCTGAGAGCCATGTTCTAGTGACTTCATCTCTTCAGAACCACTTAACTCAAACTCAAAAATGTGTGGTATAGGATCTCTTCCTGACCCAGAATTAGCAGTTGGTGGTGGTAAGCATTGGGTCAACTCCAATGCATACTGTTGTATAGCTTGTGTCTGAACACAGTAGACTTGTACAACTTGTTCTCCATCAGGCAGGGTGTCAGTTGTTCCAGTAAGACTCAAAATAGGCATGGCAACAGTAAAGTCTGCAATATAGTCCATATGTGTGGAAGCCGGACATGGACCATAATCAACATGCACTGCATATATCATGTTCTTTTTAGCATTAGCAATTACAATAAGGCTTGCAATTGGTAGAACTACAATTTGATTGAAAAATGCCTCATCCAACTGAGGTTCTGAAGAACTTCTCAAGTCCAATGTCTGAATGCACTGCCATGATTCAGAATCACTAGGCAGAAGCCAACCTTCTTCAGTGATCGAGGACCAAATTTTCACTTCTCGATTCAAAGGTCCCTGCAATAGAAAATCATAACAAATTCACCAATACAGTACAAAATAAAGAAGATCAATACTTCTTCTCTAAAAGTAGAAATGAAAAGCTGTCTCAACTGATATGCAGTAGAACTGAGTACAAAATTTAGCCTCTAGGACAAAATACCTGAAATATTTGGCATGTAGAATAATAGCCTAGCAACAAAAATGAAGCACAAGATATCGATAATGTATGGACACTGAAAAGGAAAGAATCGTACAGATGTGATGAGATTTATATGATCAGGGCGGCGAGGAGAAGTCATGAAAGACACCATGTTAACAGGATGGCCATTATGTGGTTTAAAAGAGGACAGTGCCACTACTCTCCAATCATCCCAGATCTTGACCTGTGATAGAACCCAGTAAAGGTGTATTAGTCCCAGTACTCGAACCAAAACTCAAACTAGCAAATACACGATAGACAAATATCGTACATATAATGTTAAGTATTGTATCAAACAGCTAGTTGAAAGGAATTTGTCACAATTGAACCACACTTAAATTATGAGATATCTTCTATCAAATATATGTAATGTTTTTGTGGTAATCTTTTTGAAACCCCATCTGCCAATATACCGATGTCATCTTTTCACATACCTACTCAACAACGATGAAATATTTTAGGCATTTATACAATAATACACCATATTCATTTTTTGGCTAGAGAGTGAGGGGAGTTTTTGTAATCTTTTATTACTCCTGTGTTCCCCTTTTCTGCCTTGTGCCATACATGTGCATTCTCATAGTTCAGTAATATATATATGCGCGCACACATATAAACATGGATGGCTAAATTTTTGCCAGTCATCCTTTTACCCTTAAAAAGAAATAATTATTGAATAGACAATGCATCTACCATCCATCATAGGAATAAGTCTCTATTTACACCCAACAAAAATGAGTCATGAGCTAATAAACGAACAAGCCAAACAAGCACACAGTAATAAATTATCTCGAGCATAACTCATTCAACTTTCCCATTTGAGCTACTGAGTAACTTTGAACCAACTAGTTGATAGGAATAACCACAAACCATGCCATCTTTTGATGCAGAAGCTAAACGAGTAGTTATCCATTGTGATATGGACAGATCTGTAATCTTTTATTACTCCTGTGTTCCCCTTTTCTGCCTTGTGCTATACATGTGCATTCTCATAGTTCAGTAATACATATATGCGCACACACATATAAACATGGATGGCTAAATTTTTTGGCAGTCATCCTTTTACCCTTAAAAAGAAATAACTATTGAATAGACAATGCATCTACCATCCATCATAGGAATAAGTCTCTATTTACGCCCAATAAAAATGAGTCATGAGCTAATAAACGAACAAGCCAAACAAGCACACAGTAATAAATTATCTCGAGCATAACTCATTCAACTTTCCCATTTGAGCTACTGAGTAACTTTGAACCAACTAGTTGATAGGAATAACCACAAACCATGCCATCTTTTGATGCAGAAGCTAAACGAGTAGTTATCCATTGTGATATGGACAGATCTGTAATCTTTTATTACTCCTGTGTTCCCCTTTTCTGCCTTGTGCTATACATGTGCATTCTCATAGTTCAGTAATACATATATGCGCACACACATATAAACATGGATGGCTAAATTTTTTGGCAGTCATCCTTTTACCCTTAAAAAGAAATAACTATTGAATAGACAATGCATCTACCATCCATCATAGGAATAAGTCTCTATTTACGCCCAATAAAAATGAGTCATGAGCTAATAAACGAACAAGCCAAACAAGCACACAGTAATAAATTATCTCAAGCATAACTCATTCAACTTGCCCATTTGAGCTACTGAGTAACTTCGAACCAACTAGTTGATAGGAATAACTACAAACCATGCCATCTTTTGATGCAGAAGCTAAACGAGTAGTTATCCATTGTGATATGGACAGATCTGTAACTTCTGCATCATGTTTACCGATAAGTTGCACACCATCAATAAGCTTTTCAATAGGGCATTTGAGAGGTTCCTCTGCAGAAATTTCTTGTCCTCTTCCGACTTTTGTTATGTCAAGTGTTAGCACACGATTTCCAATTCCAACAAATAAAATTTCCTGCAAAGCATTAGCAGAATTAACCAGTTAATTTCTACAGAATACAATAAACCAAAGAAAAATGTCCACAAAGATATGCATTTATGTAATGTAGGAAATTGAACTGAGTCCAAGGAAAGAGAACATAAAAGAAAATTTTGGTGCATTATCC
Source organism: Pontederia paniculata (assembly GCA_001647135.1). NCBI lineage: Eukaryota > Viridiplantae > Streptophyta > Magnoliopsida > Commelinales > Pontederiaceae > Pontederia > Pontederia paniculata. The sequence continues at coordinate 14,073 of LTAE01011098.1, forward strand.
TTAAGAAGTTGGCTTACTTCTTTGTGCGAGTGCCAACATATTCGTGGATTATATAACTCCCCATTTCCTACAATTTGAACTGCGACTATTATGTTTCCTGTTATTTGTGGCTTATTTTCTTCATCCGGTCCTTCTTCAATCTTCCAAACAAATATTCGACCATCTATGCTTGCACTGAAATAGTCAAAAGAAGCTTATAAATAGAAACATAGAGGATTCATTAAATAAACCATCAGAGTGCTAGCCTTGCTACCTGGCCAACAGGTGAACATCTTCAGCAAAGAAACCCATGTCAGTGACCCTCTGGTGTTATGAAAACATAGTGAGTTCAAAATACAATAAACAAGAATGAACGAAAATGTTGTGCACAACTTCTAACATAGTACTGATACAAAAAAGGTGAAAGTAACAAATATTTTCCTGCACAAAATCAAACACCTTGGTCATTCATTCGAGAAATAGTAAAGTGTGATTTCATATGGAGAAAGTGTTAAAGTAACTATTATAAATATGAATTCAAGCAAAGTAAGAGGATCCTCCAGTCAAACTGGAGACTAATCAATTCAACACACAAAAATGTTAGCCATTATGTAACAGCATGATGAGGACATGTCTTCAGTGGCATGTCCTATGAGTAGATCATTTCTTGAAAGTGGAACTCCAAACAAACAAACAAACCCAAGGTATATTACATGCGTCCTCACCTCTGATAGTCAAATTCAATTTTCCGGCATCCATCTTTTCCTTGACTTAGCACTCAGTTGAAGTGCACAAATGAACAATAATATGTTAGAATCACAATTCATCCATGAAGAAAAGTCAGATTAGGTAAAACACCAATCGCCTAAAGGGAAAATAAGCAAGCACTCCAAATTTCAGTAGATTCCAAGAAAATGCTGAATTCGACGTCAAATTCGTCATCTAAAATACTAGTCAAGTGGAACCGCCAATGAAAATAGTTTAAATTTAGTACATCAGATTGTTTAAGATATACAGTGGTTAATCTATTTGTCGAAGATGTCTGGCATGGAACGCCCAGACATTGAATTGTATGAAACATAAAGGGCACAATGTCCAGAATATGATCGTACCAAGAGCCATGTATCCACCAAAAGTGGGCAAGCCTGTCCCAGGTATGACAAAAATACCACCATAAGATTTCCCTGCCTTGGCTTGCTACAATTTAGCAACCACCCAGTTCCCCTAAATCTAACCAATATCAAATAAAAGATCACAAATACCTGCATCAAATTACATGATATCACAAACTAAGCATAAAGTTCGGAAGATCTTGAACCTGAGTATGCCCCTTGAGAAGGGATCTCAGCGCCGTGTCAATGTTGAGCACCCGAATGGCTCCCAGCTTAAGTCCGTAGCATATGTACGTCCGGTTGACGGCAATCTGCCGGCCCAAAACCAACCCTGGGTCAGAAGTGTACTTGGTGATGGGCGTCACCTCGAGCTGCGGGGGCTGCTTCTCGCCCGGCAACCTGGCGTCGACGTCGTACACAGCCCGCTCCCCACCGCCAAGCAGCTTCCCCCTGGGCAGCTTGCTGCTCGGCAACCTCGCTGGGGTGGGCTGCGGCAGCGCGGCGGGCGGCGCGGAGGGAACAGGGTGGAGCATCGTCGGGTTCGGAGGGACGGAGAACTCCGAAGGCGCGGACGATGGCATGGAAATGGCGGTGTCAAGATTCGCCGGGGGATTCA
>LTAE01011101.1:0-15773 GCA_001647135.1 Pontederia paniculata
GCACATGAGTATTGGTCCAATATGATGTCTGTCAGTCTAGTATATTTTAATCAGTTGTAATAAGGAAAGGATATATTAGATGATGTAAGACTTTGAGACATGACGTCATGTACACTTTCCGCATTTATGTTATGAAAAGAAGTATGAAGATTAATATTTTATATTTATTTCAAATGTATATTCCGCATTATGTTGACTGGTCTTGATAGTCAACCTTAGAGTCAAGTATAAGTATGATGTGTATCGTCTTCAAGTCCTCATCTTTGCCACATTGCGGGGTGTGGGTTTGGGATCGTTACACACCATCCGTCCCTTCGAGCGAGATCTGGTAAGAAGTTGGAAAAAAAATTAATGCACAACACTTGTGAACACTAATGCCGACACCAAAGCGCCTGCGATGGAATTCCATCAAACAGCTCGTCTGCTCTGATTCCACTACTCGGTTCCATACTTCTTCCTCAAGAGGCTGACGAACTCGTACACCTTCTCGGGCCCGTACAGAGTCTTGGAAACGCTCTCCCTCTCCATGCACCTCTTCCCCCACGCCACCAGCTTCGGCGCCGCCTCCTCCACGCTCAATCTTCCGCACTTCTCGCAGCTGTGGAACCGCGACACGAACGGCACCAGCGCCACGTCCAGGAAGCCGAACGCCTCCCCTCCGAAGTAGTTCTTGTCGCCGAGGACGCCCTCCATAACTTTCAGGACCTCCACGAACTCCTTCATGGCCTCCTCACGCGCCTCGCCCTTCAGCTTCCACAGCTTCGAACTGCTTTCGAATAGCTGGCGACATCGATCCAAAACTACTCGTACTCCACTCCCTTCTCCGCCAGCGCGATGCGGCGCCGGGCTCTTGTCCAACAGTAGGTTTTGCTCCCTGTACTCGTACTCCACTCCCTTCTCCGCCAGCGCGATGCGGCACCGCTGCCCGAACGGGCTCACCCAGAAGTCCAGCAGCACGACACCCTTCTCCCGCAACGGCATTGATGCTTCAGTAAGCACTCGTTTGCTCTCTCTCTCTCTCTCTCTCTCTCTCTCTNTGCCCGAACGGGCTCACCCAGAAGTCCAGCAGCACGACACCCTTCTCCCGCAACGGCATTGATGCTTCAGTAAGCACTCGTTCTCTCTCTCTCTCTCTCTCTCTCTCTCTCTCTCTCTCTCTCTCTCCCTCTCTCTCTCTCTCCTGCAACTTTTGGTTGTGGAAGAGGAGGAGAGGGTTTGCAGGGTTTGATATACAAAAAAAAATTAAATTATTCTTTTATTTAGGTTGAAAATTTATTATTTTTCCTCATCTTTGTCATATTTTTTTAAAATAAAGAAGAGGAAGTAAAATGATGTTAAATTATTAATTTTATTTTATTATAGTTTTAATTAAAAGAAATAGAGGAAAATATCTATTTTTTTATTTCAAATTAAAATATAAAAAAGAAGAAATAAATATTTAAAATATATATTTACTTTTAATTTTATATAAATAAATTATAAATATATATATATATATATTATAATATTTTTTAATAAATCATTTTTTCTTTCTTATCCAAATAAGATTATTTTTTTTAAAATATTTCGCCGAGATAACGACTTGGGAGACATCATCGCGGTGGCACGTGGGTTCTGGAATTCCACGGATAAAACTACGGAGCCATATAATTAAATTTGTAGTAGTTGAACGAAAACATGAATCATTTTAAATATATCGTTTAAAATATTTAAAAAAAAGTTTTTCTATATAATTTAAACAGTCAAATTTGAATATGACTATTTGTGGTTATATTTTAAACAATCAAAATATTTTATCAATTTTAATTTTAAATTATCATAATCGAATTTGATGATATAAATTATCTAAAGCATACAGTAACAAGAGACCTAACTTATTTGTTTACCTAGTATTTTTTTTTCCTAAATTAAGCGTTGTAGTGCTCTGCAACTTGTTATTGTGGGGTTTGTACCAACAAGATCCACATCACAACAACTCGTGCTTCTTGTCCCCCTCATGCTTTAAGGACAAGTCTCACCTTACAAGTTACAATTCAACGATAGATCGGCACCCTGTCCAATTACTGGCTTAGAAATGAGTTTGCATGGATGAAACTCGGTTAAAATTTGATTGAGCTACTAATGGGACGTGGGTAGAGTAGTAAAAAGCTTATCTCCACTTAAATGAGGTCTCGAATTCGAGCATCACTGTATATAATATTTTTTTATTGAAAATCTCACTCACTATAATCAGGTGTCTAATCCGGAACGACACAAATTAGTCAGGTGCTAAGAGCCTCAGACATTGTGGACTCAAAAAAAAATTGATTGAGTTATTCAACTTCTTTTTAAGAAAAAAAAAACTCTAGATTTGAAACTAAGATAAGATATTTGGAAGAATAAAATTAGTAGTGGTTTAAAATATGCAATTGTACCAATTACTATGAATATGGAAAAAGTAATTTTTCAAAAAGAAAATAGTGTAAAGGAAAAAAAAGAAAGAAAATAGCTAGATTGATGGGAATGTAATTAAGGCAAAAATGAAAAGGGAAGATGTAATTAAAGAAGGTCAAATATGAGAAAAATATAATCTTAATATTTAGATACTAAAACAGTAAATAATTATTTTATTTTTAAAAAGACAAGGGTATATTTTTCATCTAATATAATTTGTTATATTCATGACAATTGACAAAAGATTACCTGCTTAAGTATCCAACTTTTTTGTTTTTTTTCTTATAATAAGAGTGTCCAATTAATTGAGCTCCAACGGGACCGTTGTGGGATCCAATTTGAGAACTTTGCTTACAAGCCATGGACAAAAGGGAACATAACAATCCATGGGAATAGAGTTGGCCTCGAGTGGAACTCCTCACCACTTTATATGTTTGGACGTTCGAGTTTGATTATTTTGCACGCAAAAACTTTTTACTATCAGTATCACAAAAATTGCTAATTTCAAGGTGAATATTAAACTAATCAAAATTCATTTATAAGTAAAAATTTTAAATCATACCAGTTATTTACTATCATATAAATTTAACTAAATAATTAAATACTAAAATATTACTAAAAAGTCTCAAATATTTTTATTAAATTTGATGTGCTATCAATCGTCCTTAAAATTTAAATTAAATAATATTTTTTATATTTATATTTTTAACACTGATAATTTTGATTTAGCATAAAATTCAACAAGTGAATTAGTGAAAAAATAATCTTTAATATAAATAATAATGATACTTGAACTCTAGCCCTACCATATTAAATTTGATGATCTTTGTGCAACCTAGGATGATTAAATTACTCAAAATCATAATAATTTGGTAGATGTACATTACACCATTTTAAATATTAGATTTGGTCGAGTGATCATGTAATATGAGTTCCACATGTATTGGAGCATTTTAAACATTACATTGAGGTCGGGCACTCATTCAAAAGTGTGATCATTGTGACGTTGGAGTATATACTAAATTAGGATCGAATTTGAGTCGCTGCTTGCTTAAAATATTCTCAATAAAATTACACCTACTACTATGATTGAAAATAATACAATCACAACTTTAATCTAATTCAACACATGAATAATTAAATAAAAAAATTAATATAAGCTTTGTAGAAATTTAAATTCAACATATTTAATTTTGAAAGCCTAAACGAATAAGAAACGTATTATCGTTAAATTTATATTTTTAAAGCTTTATGTGAAAGGTAGGTTCATGAAAGAAGAAGGTGTAAAATATATTTGTGCAACAACAACCTGGAATTATTTAAATTACTCAAAATCATAATAATTTGGTACATATATATTAGACCATTTAATATATTAGACCGGGTTACGAGTGATGAGTTCAATATAATATTGGATCATTTTAAGTATAAGATTGAGGTCGACGGGCAACTCACTTAAAAGTGTGATCTTTGCATCGTATCGAGCACATATTAAATTAGGATCGAATAAAAGATTTCACCTGCTAATATGATTCTAAACAATATAAAATTAAGTATACTTTTTTATATCAACTCGAAGTCCTCGGTGTTCAAGGATTCCGAAATTAAAACTCCCTCATGTGCCAACCAAACTTAATTAATATAAAATTAATTATATTGATAATTCATCAGTTGGCACAGAAGATTAAACAAACACATGAAAAAAAATTAAGAAAAAAAAATAATAGTCCCGTTAGTTGGATATCTGAAAAAAAAAATGCACTTTGACGGATTTATAGAACGTAAAGGTTTATAATAGTGATTTATAGAATGTAAACATGAAACATGAAACATGAAACATGTCCTGTAAGAAACCGGAAAAAAAAATTAATGCGCAACACTCTTGAACATTAATGCTGCTGCTGATGGCAACTTTATTTCAAACTCACACCAAAGCGGCTGCAACGAAGCAGACGAACTCGATCGAACAGGGGAATTCCATCAAACAGGTCGCCTGCTCCGAGATGCCACTACTCGATCCCATACTTCTTCCTCAAGAAGCAGACGAACTCGTAGACCTTCTCGGGCTCGTACAGAGTCCTGGACACGCTCTCCCTCTCCTCCATGCACCTCTTCCCCCACGCCACCAGCTTCGGCGCCGTCTCCTCCACGCTGAACCCTCCGCACTGCTCGTAGCTGTGGAACCACGACACGAACGGCACCAGCGCCACGTCCAGGAAGCCGAACGCCTCACCACCGAAGTACTTCTTGTCGCCGAGGACGCCGTCCATAACCCTCAGCACCTCCACCAAATCCTTCTTGGCCTCCTCGCGCGCCTCGCCCTTCAGCCTCCACAGCTTCGTTCCGCTCTCGTATAGCTGCGCGACAACATCGAATCCAAAAAAAACCACGCAGTCAGGCAACAAAGTTTCGGGAGATGGTCGAACAGGTTGCGTGCAAAATACCTTCTTGTCGATGTAGTCGGCCCAGAAGCGGGCCTGGGAGCGCTCGTAGGGGTCGGCCGGCATCAGCGACGCCTTCCCCGGCCACGTCTCGTCGATGTACTGCACGATGATGAGGGACTCGCAGACGGGCTTGCCGTCGTGCACGAGCGCCGGGATCTTCTTGTGGACGGGGTTCGCCTGCAGCAGCGCCGGGCTCTTGTTCGCCAGGTCCTCCTCTCTGAACTCGTACTCCACTCCCTTCTCCGCCAGGGCGATGCGGCACCGCTGCCCGAACGGGCTCACCCAGTAGTCGAGCAGCACGACACCCTTCTCCGGCAACGCCATTGATGCTGCAGCAAGCGCTCGTTTCCTTCTCACTCTTCTGCAACTATTCGTCGTTGGAGGAAGAAGAGAGGGTTTGCAGGGTTTAATATAGAACACAAAAAAAAATGGTTTTTAAATTATTATTAATTTTTCCTCTTATGATATTTTTAATGTGTGGAATGTTGGAGAAGCTGCGCGAATCTCGAAGATTGTTGGACGGACAAGATAACGACTTGGGAGACCGACGCAGAGGCACGTGGCCTCTGGAGATGCCGCGGACGATAATATGAAGCATATAATTAAATTTTGAGTACTTGAATGAAAACATTATCGTTAAAATAAGATAATATCATATTTTTAATATGAAATTTATGATAAATAAAAAAATAATATTAATTATAAATTTAATATTTTATAATTATAAATTAAATAATATTATATTATTTATTAAAAAAAATTGGTACTCGCTCGGGGTTTAATATATGACTAATTCGAAATCGAGGTAAGCAGCAAAATAGTATTCTTCTGAACAAATTGATAATTTCAAAATTCGAATTTGGGGCTACTAATTTTCGATCCCTACTCATCCCTGATTTATGACAGAGTGTTCGACATGCTTTCCTATCGAATGTTACATTCTACGATGAAAATCGAATTAACTGTCATCACATTACATAAAGATTCAAAGCTGATTCTTCTGCAAAACCTGAAAGTAAATACTAATGTAATCACAGATGACTTCTCAATATAAACGTATTTCTAAATTAAGTGCGATTGGGTGATTTATTTAGACGTCCGGATTTAAGATTAAAATATTTACTTTCCATCGTAGTGTTCTTTTTGCTAATTTTGATGTTGTAGTATTGTGCAAGTTATTATTGTCGGTACCAACAAGATCTACATCACAACAACTCGTGCTTCTTGGACCCCCTCACGCTCAAAAGTAGACAAGTCTCGCCTTAAAAGTTACAATTCTATGATACATCGGTACCGTGTCCGATTGATAACTTAGGAGTAATTTAATTTAATATAATTATAAATTTAGAATGGTAAATAATTATAGTTAAAAAATTTATTAAAATTTTTATTTATAGTAGTTATTTTTTTAATTTAGATATATATAAATATAATTTTGAAAAATAAATTACATTATTTAATTAACATAAAAAATTTAATGTAAGTGTTTAATTAAAATAAAATGTTTATTATATATTAATAAATAAATAACTAAGAGAAATATAAGTCAAATTTAAAATTATTTTTAAATTTTTTTTTCCATTTTTCTTTTTTTTTATTTTTACTTTTTGATGTAAATACATTTACATGTAAATGTATTGCAATTACGTATATTTTACATAAAAACAAATATGAGAATTGGATTTGTAGTAGTTGGAATTTTAGTTATCATTAAATACATCAAATCAAACACACTTTAGAGAGAGTTTGGATGGGTTAAAATTTGATCGAGCAGTTGAAGTCCATTTTAGGGAAAAAAATCGGTCGGTTTTTTAAATTATGAAAAGATATTTGAAAGAATATAATTAGTAGCAATTTAAATCTTGCAATTTATTATTAGTTACCATGAATATGAAAAGGTAATTTCTGAAAAAGAAAAAAAAAAGAAAACAGCGCGATGGAAATATAAGCAAAGTAAAAATGAAAAGTATAAAAGTAATTAAAGAAGAATTTAATGAAGATGTTTTCTATTTAAGTAGATAATATAATGTTATATATTTTTAATTATTGAATATTGAATTTATAGTGTGAAAAAACTTTAGAAAAAAAATATTGTAGATTTAATATTCAATAATTAGAAAGTACATTGTGTTATATGTTTAATTAGTTAATAAATATCTTTATTTTTTATTGAAAAAAGTCTAAGTACGAGAGAAATATAACTCTAAACTTTTGGATACTAAAACAGTAAATGATATTTTATTTTTTCTAAAAGAATTGGACATATTTTAATCTAATATTATTGTTATACTCGTGACAATTGACAAATGTACCTAGTTAAGTATCCAACTTTTTATTATTTTATTATGGTAAGATTGTCCAATTTAATTGAGAAATTTCACCGGGATGTTGTGGTATCCAATTTGATAACTTTGCTTACAAGCCATGAAAAAAGTGAACATCGTGGATGGGAATGTGGGGTCGGCATGAGTTGTAACTCCTCACCGCTTTTTGTGTTCAGAGTTTGATTATTTTGTGTACGAAAAATATTTTCACTAGGAATCTCGTAGTAACGCTATTTAAGATAAATATCAAATTAATCAAATTTAATAATAAACTAAAGATTTAATTTATGATGAACAAATATAATTATTAATATCGTACAAATTGACTTAATTGATTAACACATTTCAAATATTAAAATGATATTCGGAAAAATAATACGGTTTTCTTTTATTTTTTAATACCCGTTCGGGGTTTTCGATGTTCAGAGCTATTAGCATTTGACTAATCCGGAGTCGTGGTAAAGAGCAGAACGATATTTCTCTAATCAAATTAACGATTTCGAGACTCAAATTCGATCCCTTAACCTGTGGTCAAACATTTTTTTCTCGTGCAACTGTAGTACTTATAAAATTATTATCTTTTAGCTATTTTTTAAAAGTGAATGAATTTGACATTTTGTATGATTAGATATAATTTTGAGTTTAATTTTCAGGTTTAAATGGACCGTCAATCATGTCGATTTTAGTATTATGTTATATTTTTTAAGAAGATGTAGAATTTAAGTATGACACGTTTTTTTATAAATGATCCGTGTCAAAATAAAGAAAAACAACTCGTATCATAATGTGAGTTACTACTTACTCCAAAATGACAAAATAAAGACATGTTTTTTTGGTAGGAAACATGCCAGAAATAATGGCATGACACATTGTTCCCGAAGGTGTACATTTATGATTGTAGTTTTGGACTCTGCCGGCAACATTTTGGATAGAGTTTGCTTTTCCGGATAAAGTCACCGGATAAATAAGAAAGATATAATAACAGAGATATAACTAAAATTTTTATTAAAATATAATTTCGTTTTTTATTTATAACATTTTAATTATTATGATTAAAATAAATTGATGTTAATGAGACAAGAAAGTGCTCTATAATTTTTTTGTTACTTCTGATCTTTTTGGAGATAATTGTTAATGGAGCACGTTAGTTGAAGAATAATAGTTATTTTTCTGTTCATCAAACTAGACTTAGGGCATATTTTCTGATAAAAACTAAATGATTATTTAGTAAAAAATAATTCGAATAAATTATTGGAATTTTTTTGACTTTTTTAATAATTTAAATTATCACTGATAATCAATATAGCACATATAAGATATGTCATTTCAAATTATTAATAAAATAAATACATTTTGACAAATTAATCTATTCAATCGAATATTTAAATTTTTTTATATTTTATTAAAAAATATTTTTTTTAAATTATCTGTTTATTTTTTATAATTAACTATATTATTTTTTATTTATATTTTTAATATTATTATCATAAAACTTCAAAGTATTTTAATCAATATTTATTCTAACAATATTGCAACTACTTGTGAATAGTCTTTTATCAACACTTTGAAAATAAATTTCAACACTTAAAATATTTATTAATATTTATCAAATATTTTTTATCAGCTTAATCAAACTGAGCTTATGACAAAAAAATAAAATCTGATATCGAATAGTTTTATAATGATCAATTATAAACAATAAATTTATATAATAAATATATTTAATTTTTGAAGAGTAATTGTCAATGCCGTTAAATGAATAACCTTTGAGAAAAAGAATCAAGTTTTGAAATAGTACGTTATGCAGCACACATTTTTCCTTATAAAATAAGATACCATAAAAATGTAGCACATAACATATGCATTATTTTCTAATTTAAATGTCCAATAAAACTACACATTAGCCCCTTTATGAGGATAGGGACTTGGAACTCGGAGGGAACAGTCGATTTTCCTTACCTTGTCGATATGAACAACAAAATGTGATAAAAAAATACATATATTTTAATTATATTTCATTATTCAAATAATTGTTACATGTCACAATTCATTATGTGATCAATATCTGTTGCTCACCGAGGTACCATACACTATCAGATAAGGAACCGTTCGTACAACAGCATCTATAGGGATAGCAAAATTGACTCCCGAAGACATCCCAGTCCCTGTATACAGTACATCAGAAAAGAAATAAAAAAATCAGCAAACTCGATTATTTAGATACAGAGAAATCCAACCTTGTCGAAGAATCTCCTGAGATGTATTGAAAATTTTTTCTTTAGGTAGATGTGCAATACAATTGTCAGCCAAGTTTGCTTCCAATAGACATGTCCGAATACTGTAGAGGACAATCGATACTTAGAATTATTAATGTCTAATTAATTCAACCTTCATAGCATTAAATATTAATCCTTTCTCTCAATGGTATTTTTGGAGTTGCCAATGCTGTCAGCTTCCTTATCTCCTTAACTAAACTCGCTAATTCTCATTGGTTGCATGAATTTTACACTTTCAGTGGGATAAAAACATCCGACAATAAGAGAGCATGTGCCTGAACTTTTAAGGTCACTTCTATTGAAAATATTTAGCTAACCAATCATTTTGCTTGGGATGGCTAAGTTAGGTGGCTTACAAAAGTTCTGCACAGTAAAAGATGCTAGCTATCGAGAATATAACATGGAACCTAAACTTTCATCAATTGCCATTTATTATGTCTAGCTATCATTTTAGCATATGGTATTGATTGTTAGTATTTCCCTCCTACCGTCCTGTTTGATCATTCAAAAAGATAAAACAAGTAAAATGTGTATATGCATAAAATACAGAACAAGAATATATCATGGGAGACATTAAATCAATAAAGACGACCATTACCCTCAATTCTTATAAGATGGAATCAAAGGAAAGTACCTTTGCGAGTAAATGTGGCTGTATTCACCCCAATTACATGGCCGTGAGAATCCATCAAAGGCCCACCCGAATTTCCTACAAATCATAATGTGAAATCTAAGGATTAAAAGACGTTGATTATTTCGATCCGAAAAAAATGTGTTGATTATGCAACATATGGTGATGAATAACTGAACAAGGGAATCTTTAATACCCTGAAGACAACATTGAGGACTAAACCAATGTCCATAAGAATTTATGTTCAATAAACTATAAGAGTTTCAAATGTGAAAAATTGGAAAAAGATCATTTGTGAAACAAATTTATATCAACGACCCAAATGAATCAGCTACTAAACCAGATCCATTAAATTAGCTGCAACCATCATATTTAACTTGTTTAAATATTTCTATAGAGTCTACTGTAGAAGTAATAAATTCATTCGAAATTGCATGTCAATTCAGTTCTTTTATTGCTCCACGAAAAGGTCCATTCAAAAGAGGATCATACTTTTGGCAAGTATTCTTGTTCAGAACAGCATATAAGTTATCATGCTTGCACATCCATCATTTGAGTCTCCAATAATTATTCCAATACACTTCTACGTTTGGGAATGCAATGAGAAGTGTTCCTCTTATAGCAAATACATTACCATTTTTTGTTTTGTTTCTGAGTTGATGTTTAATGGTATAAATGAACTACTATCTTGTACTAGAGCAATTATTCAATCTAGTGTAACTCTTTAATGAAGAAGTGTTTTGACTTGATCTGATATATTGACCTGCTTGAAGGAACAAAAGCAAGAAATTGGAACAGCACAAAGTACCAGCATTCCTGGGTACTTCAGCTTTCAATTTCAGTGGTCAGATCGAGCAACATAAGAATGAAGTAACATGGTTCATCAGATACAGAAGGTTTTTTCTTTTAAGGTGAAAGTACATCGATGTTTTTATTTTTTGAATAAGTATTATATGTGGAAAGCATACCTGCATTAATAGCAGCATCTGTCTGTATGGCACCTCGAATCGCTCTTCCATTTGGCGAGGGTATTTCTCTGCCCAATCCACTCACAACCTATAGATTTCAACAATTGTAGTTGCCTAGTTGGTTTACAAACATACTCATTTAAGCTTCTGTGTTTCAATAAAATGCTATAATGACAATTTACATAAGAATGTTAATAGTTACTAGTCCTAATATTGACATAGGCATTCCAAAGTTACTGAGTAAATGGTACTAGAGAAACCAGCTACATATCAAACACAATAAAAAGAAGAGTACCCCGGTAGTGAGAGTATGCTCATAGCCATAAGGGTTCCCTATTGCATAGCAGCCCTGACCAACTCGCAAATTGTTCGAAGTACCAATTAAAGCCGGCTTTAGCTTGTCACCCTCAACATCAACCTGGACTAGTTGTCCATCATGAATCAAGCAATCTTAATCACTCAACTAATCTATCAAACCACAAACTAAACATATCATAACACCATAGTTATTCAATTAGGTAAGAGTACCTTCAGGACAGCAAGGTCATAAGCAGGATCAAGGCCAATTAGGTTTCCTTCTCTCGAAAAGCTATTGCCATTTGAGTCTTCCAAATATACCTGCAAAAAAAAAAAAGATTCGTTCAATGCACTGTATATACCAATTTCCTGTTTGCAATAAAATTTTAAAAAGAATTGCTCGAACCTTGCAACGCCGAAGGCCTGTCTGATCGGTTGCAAATTTTTCTATGACATGATAATTTGTGACCTAAATGCAACTCAAAATCAAGAACATTTCGAATGGCATCATCTTACGAGTTGATTAATTCAAGACAGATTCGAAGCAAAAGAAAAAGGTGATATTTTTCTTTGAATCGATTCAGCCGTGCATGTTACACTCTTACAATGTGGCCGGCTTTATCCCACACGAAGCCGGATCCCGTGCCTACCACCTTCCCTTCCGTCTCATCTACGCCGTCCCCATCTTTCTTTCCCCCGGGTTTCGCGCGCAGCTCCAAATCCTTGATGAACACCACCGAAGGCGACGCATCCTGCAGCACAAAACCCGTCGGAGTCATTTGGTCGCAGACCCCCCGGGGACAGAAGTGATAAGAAGAAAGGGGGGATGAGAGAGGACCCGAAAGATGCTGACGACGCGCTCCTCCTCCTGGTCGGGGTCGTCGACGGCGGCGACGACGGCGGCGTGTTCGTTCTCTTCTGCGCGAGCCGGGCAGGCGAGGCGGAGGAGGAGCGGAGACGAGGAGAGGACAAGGGAAGCTGCCCGCCTTGAGATCGGAGTGGAGCTGCTGCTGCTGCTGCTGCGCTTGGCGGAGACGGGAGCTGTTGGCTTCGACGCTTGCGGTGGTGGAAGAGAGGAGGGAAGGAGAGAAGTGGAAGGCATGATGTGTTTGACGTAATGGCTCATTGGCCATTAATGGTTTTATTATCCTTTAATTTCTCATTGGGCCTATTGGGCTGAAACAGATTGGAAACAGCAGTATTATACAAGACCGGGCTACCAAAGAGGCCCATTAGAAAACGACAGGCTTTTTTCTTTCTTATTAATTTTATTTCTTTGATATCATAATTACTTTTATTTGGATCACTAATGATTCCAAAAAAATTCTCGTTTCTTTATTTAATTATGTCATATTTAAAAATATACTTAGCAATATAATATTTCTATCGGAATGAGATACTCATGATATATAGAAATCTTATTCCCTCCAATACTTGAATGTAACGTTATTGACTTAATGCTTATTTTTAAAGTAAACATATTTTTCGTTAACTCCACTAAATAAATTAAGCTAAATATCATAATTCTACTTTTCAAGAAATATGATTAACATCAAATATATTCCTAAGAATTTAAATATTCCTATCAATGTTATAAAGTATCACATTTAGATATGTGCATGAAGAATATGCTACTGTAATTTAAAAAAAAACCAAAACATTTTTTGCCCAAGTACAAACCATTTATGTACTTTTCTTTTTGCTAATTAAAAGTAAAATGCTCTACCCTCGTTGTCTCCAATATTTGATTTTATAATATTTTTTGTTCAATCCGTTTGTCAAATGGAAAATATGGTGTGCATGATGTATTCCTTGATTTATTGTAACAGCAACAATCTTTCAGTACTCTACCGGAGTTCACTATCAAAATGGACAAGTACAATGTTTGTGTTAATCATGGTACAGTTCCGAGCGTTCATTCAAAAACATCATGATAAGAGCTAGCAAATTGTAGCTATTATTAATAAGCCAAGTAGATTCTCTTTTCAAGTCTAAAACTTGGTGACAGTATTTAGTTATATACATGTTTCTAGATTAATTGAGAAGTACATGACAATTTACCAGTTAAAAGACACACCAAATTGCTAGACTGGAATACTCTCCTAAATTTGCTATTTTCTTTGGCAACCCTAAAAGGAGTTTGTCCAATCAAAACTTTACAAGTTTGACAGCCATAGATATTTAGCTCACATCTTTCAACTGGTGGCAACCACTTCAGCTACGTGTAGCTTCTCAGCTGAACTCCTTGTCATGCAGGCGAGTTTAGGGGCTTTGCCTTGGACAAATCATCCTCCTGTTTTGTTGTGTTGGCTTGTGGAGTTAATTCTCTTCAACACGCGTCCTCATGATATGTTTTAGGCGACTTGGTTTCCTGTTTGCAGTGTCTTAATTAAGAAGTCAAAACTTGTATATATAAAAGGAAAAAAAGAAAGAAGAGGAGAGTTGTGTGCAATTACAAAGTCTTAAAAGGCACCAAATTCACTACCATTTCAGGCAAAATGGAAAGGGAATTGCCACTTTCATTAACTTATTATGTCTCATTCAGCCAAGGAATGCATGCATTCATGTTTGATCATCTACAAACACAGTTCCTTCTTTTTACAATATATAAATAAATAAATAAATATATATATATATATATATATATATATATCGATTGAAAAAATAGTCTAAATTGTTTTCAAGACGATATCCTCAAGAGGCTTTAGTTGTTACATTTTTCATATACAGCTCAACGGATGAGAGTTGAATTTATGTGATGGTGTTTCGAAAATGTCACCCACTAATTTTGTATTTCAAACTGAACTATATAGTCATAATTTATTAAACTCTCGGATAACAAGTAAACAGTTAAGCCTTATTTGAATCTCATAGGCATGCATATACTAATATTTCAGTTATTAATATAAAGTAAGAAATAGGCGTAGAGATTTTATTGATAACGTTGCGGATATGAGACGAGAGAGAGACAAAAGCGTACACAGAAGAAGACACGAGATTTACGAGGTTCATTCTTAACTAGGTTACGTCCTCGGGCGACAACTGAGAGTTTCTTTGATAGGAAAATAATAGATGATTATAAGATACAGAATAACCTAAACCCTAGGGAGTTTATATAGGGATTCTCAATACAAAATAGGAAACTGAAACTCTATAATTATCTAAGTTTCGGGGGCTCCGCCTCCGAGTCCCCTTAGGAGATCCCCTGAATCCCGCCTAGACTCCTCTCAGGCTCGCTGACCGAGCAGCGAGACCTCCGTATGAGACGGGCGGCTTCGTCGTCCCAATTATTCGAACGATTGTGATGCACTAAGGGCATGTAAGGTTGATCACTGGGTTAATATTCAAGGCATTATCAATAGATAAAAATACTAGAAAGATTTACTTTAATAATAAGTCAAATTATGTGTATTCTGACCAAATAGTCTAAACTAACAACCCCTTAGAGCGAATACGAAAATGCAACAATTATGTACAAGTATGCAGAATAAAGGCATCTGTTCATCTATATTTTTCTCAGGAGTCACATTTATGTAAACGTAATATAACAGTAGCACACTACCACATGACTGTTTTGCTTTGCACATCAGTTCATGTAGACTTTAACAAAAAGCCATATGTCATGTGTTTGCTTTGAATATTTGTTTATATATAACAAGTTGAGATAAGTCAGGAATTTTGATTAAGCTGCTAGGCAAAAAGATTGGTATTTATAGATCAATCATACAATCTTTTGATTAGGACCCTTCAAATTACAATCTTTCTCCATATTTTATAGCAAATCTGAATGATTAATCTCCAGTATAGATCTGTTTCTTGGATCAAGGGCAAATTACCTGTGGGAATTAGCAAGTACAGCTGGGAATTAACTGCATCAGATTAATTAAGGTGTCAACAGCTAAACTTTGTGATAAGCATAATTAGAGTTGAACTTCCATTGTTGTGCTCCTGAGGATTGGATTGTGCCACTTGTTCATACATAAGAATAAGAAATTTAGAATGCAGTGGGGATATAAGGAGCAGGTTTTGTATTCTTCTGGTATTGCCTCCTCATGTGAGAGCAAGTGTAATACCCCAACTATGTGGTCCCAGCCCATTGACACGTGGCAGCCTCCCATTCCACCTCTAAACCCACTCACTTTCCACTTATAAACCCCTCTTCTACCACCAGTTTCTCTCTCCTCCGAAAATTCCCCATTTTTGGCATAGTTAGTGTCACCAAGAGTTCAAGGAGTTACCTAAGGAGCTCTTCTTCATCCCAACAGGAGATCAAAGGGGAGAGGTGACAAGGTTACAGCAGGATCAAAGGGAGAGGTCTGCCACAAGTTGAGAAGGAAAGAAGGAGAAGAGAAACAAGTAAGAAGAAAGGAGTCTTAAGAGAGGAAATTAGGGGAAAGCTT